>CABFOV010007093.1:14667-28502 GCA_902141375.1 Timema poppense | reverse complement strand
TCCTTTAAAAAAAAAAAAAAGGGGGAGGGGGGATGTAAAAGTGTAAAGAATGATAGGAACATGTAAAAGGTATAACATAAAGGACAATGAATGCGAATATATAATGATATAACTCTTTAAGGAAAACCTCTTTTCGCTTTATGAGGTAGTTGTAATATATACCTTCTTCCAAATATATTACAACTACCTCATAAAGCGAAAATAGGTTTTCCTTATAGAATTTTTATAGTTAATGTAATTTTAATGTCTTTAAAGACACGAGTGTTGAAACAATTTAATTATTATTTCTATTGCATTTTTATTTCAAAAACATAGTGTTTTTCATATAATTTCTTAAAATATATAATTTTAAAGATGTGATATTTGCAAATGATATCTTTATCACATATTGTTATATATAATATTTAATGTTTATATTTTGAAGCCGGAGTTGGTATATTTTTACCACCTCCAACTCCACCCATTACTTGACATTATTGTGGAGTATGCCCATAAATTAATATTTTGACATTTATTCCAATGACTTGACTATCTATCACATTATATTTTATACTCACATCCCCATTATCAACTGGTGTGTACATAATATGATAGGTGACAATGATCCCATTAGGAGTTGGTGGCTCCATCCACTTCAATTTAACCTCAGTGGCTTGAGTTTGGTTGGAAACCTCCAAAACAAGTTGCTTCGGGTCAATGTTGTCAGCGCCATCTGCAGGGGTCAGCAACATTTATATTTTCAATTTTTATTTCTTTTCATCTTGATATATTGTAAAATAAACGCCTCAAGTTTTGAGAATACAATATAGAACCGGCGGTAAAATGTTTACAACAATTTCAATAGCCAAATCTAATGTAGTGAAAATAGACTGCACCTTTTTACCAACAGACTTTATGAGACCTTGGTGTGGACTAGAATCACACCTTTGGATATTATGTAATAAATGTTGTACCTTTTAAAAAATGGCTGTAGTGTGTGTGCAAACACACATACATGCACGCACACAAACACAGTTTCTAATTGCCGCAACAAATGGTGCTCTTTACCTCATAAATTAGATAAGGTTATATAGATGGCTCTTTACGGTCTTTAAATTACGTGGGGGTTTTTGGGTATCAGAATCCACTTCCCTTAAGGTTTTTTTATCTATGTAAGAAAAGAAAAGAAAAACTTTTTTTGTTAGAAATAAATTGATTAATTATAAAATTTCACTTATATTTCATTTACTGTGATGTGTTACACCTAATTTTACTGCAATTAAAGTATCCTAAAATGTAATATCACTCACTTTATTACAAATCCTTATGTCTAAAATTAACCAAACAATTAAAATAATCTAATTTACCAAATCGTAAAAAATTATTTAAGATAAAAGAGGGAGAGGTTGACTGAAAATCTTAAGGTCCCTTACATGGGGTTAGGCGAGTGTCAAATTATTTAAAAAAAAACCTTATGTAAGAAAAGGATGGCCGCTAATATTAAAAATATAACTGTGATCCAAAAGGGATGTTGAAATTATTTAACCTCAGGGTGTCCAGCCAAAGTATACTTTAAAATTCGCAGACTTTTCCAGGGCCAATTTTAAACTTTTCCAGTCAATATATATTAATCTGTTTATTGAGATTGCAATTAAATGTAATACTTTTTTTTATGCATACCCATTCTGAAATTATGTCACACTATGAGGTCAGACTAAAGTGATGGCCTGTCGGATATTAAGATTTAAGTTTGATTTCAGTAAGATAATATTGAGACATTAAAAAATCAATTTACATTAATTATTACAGCTTAAATTGTTGTGATATAAATTATTTTTTTGTTTTTTCTTCTCATAACATAATCAATTCTCACGCATGCACATAGCATCTATGACTCAACTTTGGCTAAAGACACGCAATAGTGAGGTGAAAAGACAGCTTTATAATGATATGCTTACTGTGAAAATTGAGTTTAGCATGCTCAACCAGGACAGATGTGTTAAAATAGATTCGATTAAGGGCTGGTCTTGTGACCTCTGGATAAATATTAGTCCGGCCGATAAATATTTTTACCTAGTCGTTAAGTTAAAAGTGTAGCTTATGACGGCCAGATAAAATGTATTTATCCATCACATTTTTTACTAGGAAGTTTAAGTACCTGATAACTTTTATATGAAAGTTAAAATGGGCGTTGCCAAAGTGGCATGTTGTTTTTCATGAGGTTTAGCGTATCAGAATGTTTTTAGGTTAAAATCTTGGTTCACGTGTCTAGTCGGTACAGGCTTAGCCTCTAACTATATATAAAGTTAGAATAATCATATTTAGCGCCACATCTTACTAGTACCTGTTCGAGATATACAAATTATAAAGTTATAACAATTAATTCACACTTTTATAAAAACTGACAAGCTATTTGTAAAGTTGAAATTTTGTAAACGTTGTACCAACTATTGACTACATTTTGGCAGACACTGAAATGAATACTTGCCAGACTACCTAGCTTCTGCGCCCACATGACACAATCTGTTTACTCACACTCGTTTAACCACCATTATTTAACAAATGTTGAGCGTTGTAGTTATTAGCCAGGTTATACGCATGCACAAACTAGTAAAAACAGTACCAGCCTTGTATTTTATTCATACAAATATATTTATCCTACAGATAAATATATGGCAAATAGATTCAGTTCATAATATGCGCAAAATATTAAAGTTGCTGATAACCTTTATCTGGTAGCTAACTTTAAACATCACGATAGCAATATTTATGTGGTAGTCATAAGACCTGCCCTAACTGGAAAAAGTATGTTATTTTTTATTACTATAAATAAAAGTTTTTTTTTAATATATGAAAATTCCAGAAATTTGATTTAATTCTCTTATCTTTCTTTCCCCAACCAAGTAAATTCCCTGATTGTTCCCTGTTTTCTAGGTCGATGGACACCCTGAACCTTCTATAGCTACTTCTATACCCTGATTTTGATTGGAAGAACGGTGGAGAAAATTCAAACATATTTCTTTGCAACTAACATTAATAACATTTTACTTAGTTATTTATGTTTTTCTATAGGGATCGATAATATTTATATAAAGGGTTTGTTGTAGCTAACATGACTTTATATGTATGAAAGTATTAAAATTGTTTTAGTAACTTCAGCAAATAACTTCTACTGTTCTTCTTACCAAAATCAGAATTTAATGTGTTTATATTGTGTCTGTTCTAGATGTAAGTTAGTTTATAAGTCATGTGCAGATAAAATCAATCAGTTTAGAAAGTGCATGTTAAATATCACAAAAAAATTAATCACTTGCAAATAGTCGTTATATTAATTATGTTTTAATTACTCTTTATTTCTTAGGTACAAATATAATAAAGGTTATCTAATTTTTACAATAATAATTTAGTCATGTTTAAAAAAAGCATACAATCGGGTGAATAGGAGTATTTTATGGAATGTTCTTGCATCTTGAAGAGTATGGTGTAGATGCATGGTTAGTAAATTTGCAATTAAAGCGTTGTATGATGGAAATAAATCATGAGTTAGGGTGGATGGAGCTTTGAACAAATGGTTTGACATTGAAAAGGGTGTTATAATAGGTTGTGTTTTGTCTCTATAGTTGTTTATGTTTTCATGGATAAGTGTATGAGGGGTGATTGTGAGGACACGAATGGTGTACTATTGAACAATTTGAATGTGAGAGTGCTGTTATATGCAGATAATGCTGTATTAATGGCTGAGAAGAAAAACGACTTTCAGAATGTATTAAATTGTCTTGAGTGTAGTGACAAACAGAATGGATCTTCATATAAATGTCTCCAAAACTACGGTATTGGTTTTTGATAGGGACATATCAAGAAATTATTGTCTACTTAGTATGAATGGAAAACTGTTAAAACAAGTGAATGACAATGTGTACCTGGGCAGAATGTCCTGTAAAAGTGGAAGGATAGATGGTGAAATCAACAGCTAGATGAATGCATCTCCGAGAGTAGTAAGTAGTATGTATGTGGATTATTGCAAAGAAGTGTCAAGAGTCAAAGATGGCAGTATATAAAAGTGTGTTCACACCAACATTGTTTTATGGATGTGAAGTGTGAGTTTGTCAGTGAAAACACAAAAGCAAGGTAAATGTGAATGGTGTGAGATATCTAAGACATATAAATGGAAAAACTTGTATGGACAGTAAGTAAAGAGTGGGTGCTGAAGGAGTGAGTTTTGAAAGGGAATCCAATAAGACAACGAGAGAGAAGCATCTTATGTTGGTTTGGACATGTTCATATAATGTGGATAGAATGACGCATTTATGAAGGTAGTGTATGTGGATCAAAAGGGGTTGGCCATGTAAAATGTGGCTAAATGATGGGACGAATGTGTGAAAAAGAGAAACATTAAGAGTTTTAAGAATAAAAGAACATGTATGACTCGGTGTATGGATGTTGTTGAAGCGAAGGAAGTATGCAAGAATAAGAAAGTGTGAAGAAAATTAGTGAGGATGGATTAAGTATGAAGTTGTTTTTGAACTATATTCACAGTTTCTTGCCTAGCCCGTAAGAGAAAGGGGTTATTATGTTATCTATAGGGCTGTGTATTAAAAAAAATGATAAAAATAATTTCCAGGATAACCTATAAAACTCCAAGAAGAGATTGGAAAAATAAGATCTCCCATATCATTTCCAGGCCTGGAAGAAATATTTTAAAATTCCAGGTTTTCCAGGACGCGTAGGAACCCTGAGATTCATTTTCAAATATGATTATGTTTATCCTATAAAAATAATCCCATATTTAGATATCTGGTTATGACTATATTCGAGGTCAGCTTATTTGTGGGTCAATACCTCAACTGATGCGCTAGTTGTTTTGTGAAAATCATTGTCTTATTGCAAGCTCAAGTTTTTGTATCAAAATCGCTAATTTAAAATGTGCTCTAAACTCACGTAAAGCTTGTGTTCTTGCAGTAAAAATGCTTTTGGCACTGCAAGTGATTACACTACTATTCTCGGATGGCATGCGTTCCCGGCAAGCTTGCACTGCAATGGTGTACTCAGCGAAATGGCTCAGATTGGTCACCACGTACATATTGGTTTCATTCACCTGTATTTCAAAGCTCTCGTAGATACCTGCAATACATTCAAACTGGTTAAAATAGGTTGCATTAGCATTTGAACATACTAAAAAAAATAAAAAATATTTCCATTTAATAATAATTTATATTAGGGTTGTATTTCAAATAATATAGTTTTATTATTTGGTTATAGACAGTGGCGTAGGAGTAGGGATGGGAGGGCAGGGGGAGGTGTACGGTGATAGTAGAGTGGAAAGTATAATTTTTACCTCCTCTACATCATAAAAAAAACTAAACTTTTAGATAATGTAACAATCTTATTGAGGTAAGATACAAAGTTCACATTAAGTAAACATCATAATAATAAAAAAAAATCTTGGAGCACACATTAAAGAAATTTTGAAAGCTCATAGTGATACCATCTACATCTTTTAATGCTGAAAAAAGTTATTTAATGCTTGGACGCATAAAAAACTATCTTTGCTTAATGATGAGGCAATGTAGATTAAATCACCTGTTTCTGCTTAATGTATACCATGAAAGGCTTAGCAAAATTAAAATTGCAAAACTAGTTAGTGGTTTTATAGCTAGTAACAAATATAGGGCAATCGTATTTAGAAACCTGCTTTAATTTTTTAGTGTTTCAAAGTTTTTAGTTGAGCCACATCGTTCCTGGTCTTTTTTTTAATCTCAAAAATGTTTTCCCCTATAAAAGCAGATAATTCTCCCCCCCACCCGCCCCCTATCAAATAAAAACGTCCCTGCGCCAATGGTTATAGGTTATATATACAAAAATTAGTCCAAAACCTTAACTCAGTTGGCAGCGTGTCTCCCTACTGATCTGAGGGTCCCGGGTTCAATTCCCGGCATGGCCAAAAATTTATCATTCATGAAATGTGGGTTTACTCTTTCACATTGATAAATTAATAGCCGAGGACTTGGATGTCATGCCTGTTCTAGTCTTAAGTTATATTATAAGGCATATGAAGCTACGACAGGCCTAGCCAGCCGGTAGTGGAAAATATATGGCTTGAATAAAAAACTGACCCAGGCCACAGGCTGGAAACAGTAATGGATGGAATATACAAAAAAATAGTTTAACAACTTAAGGTTATGTGGTATAGACAGTCAACCTTACAGTTCAACCAAAAGCATCAGTCTACTCTCCTGACCTGATGAAGCTGTCTGCGACAGTGAAAGCTTGTCCTTAAAAATGTGTGTGTTTTTGTGTTATATCTAAACAATTTCTACACCAGTATCACCTAGGTAAGTGTGCTGGCTATCCCTCCTAATTTAACAACCTAAAAATTTCCAAAGAACCTAAATGTGAAAGCAGCCATACTTAAGATATTCATATTCCGTGCTTTAACATGGCAAAAAATTCACAAACACTTACAATATTCGCTCTTTTAGTAAATCCAAATGAATATTATATCCTAATGTAACATTGTGAATTTAATAATAATTTTCTCTGTGGTCTAGTGGTCAGAGTTCCTGAGGACCTTGGTTCAATCCTCAATGCTTCCAGAATCTTTCTCAGCCTTATGAGGACAAAATGGGGAGCTACTTGAATAAATAAGTAGCAGTTTCAGTTTATAAAACTGAGAATAACGGCTGAAAGATTTGTTATGCTGACCACATGACACCCTCTATCTGCAATGTTGGTGGGGGCCACTCGGTCGGTATAGCTCGCTTGTGGGTTCACCCCATGGTATTTTTACTTCCCAAAAAAGGTGTGGTTGGAGGAATAATGAAAGGAAATTTTAAAAAATTCACAATCTAAAGCACAGATGCATTATTTGTATTTGCTTATTTTACTTCTATATTCTATATTCTACATTTTCATGTGCTTGAAGAGTCAATGTAATTTTATAGTTAGCTAGTTAATCAGAGAATAAATCGTACAAAAATAGCAGAGGATATTTTTGGGGTGTGCAAAGTCCAATTTTTCCAATTCAAAGTGAAATTGAAATGTTCTCAAAGCCAAATCAAATTTTGATTTTTTTTTTGTTAATTATTTTAATGATTGAAAAAATATCATATTAAGTTTATTTAGAAATGTTTGTACACAAAATAATTCAGAAAATGTACTCAAAATCAAAGAATAAATTATTTAAACACAAATAAACATTTTAAATGTCATTGAAAATTTGTAATCACTATAAAAAAAAATATTTTTTTTTAAGTTAAGTTGAAGCTAATATTTTATCAAAGCCCATTCAAAATCTTCCAAGCTTTTAACTAGAGGTGTACTGATTCAGTAAAACCGATTACTGGTTGTTTAGATTAATTGTTCATGCTACGATTATTTACACCGATTAATTCTGATTATCGATTATTTATTAATAAAAATAGGGAAATATGCTTAAAAGAATGAATGTACCAAATACTAAGATTTTATGCATAAAAAAATATATTTTATGCCTAGCTGGCGAAAGTTGGAACTAGATTGTTAGTTTTATCAATGGTATGAACTTATTTTTTTTTTTAGCTGGTTATGTAATCTTTGCATAGCCCACAACTCAGATGCAGTGTATGTTTTTTATCACTAAACTCCCAATTAGAAAATTTTGCTTTAAATGTTAATAAAAAAACACGATTAAATATCATAATCACCAATTACGATTAATTGCTGCTGTATTAGTAATTGCCCGATAACGATTCATCGGCATCACTACACCCCCACTTTTAACACCCCTATATATTTTAAAATAGTTATATTCTATTCTATAAGTGAAAAAGTTGAGTTTGAACTTGGTTGAATTCAATAATTAGGTGAATTAAAAGACATTAGTTGATATATTTATTCAGCTAGCTGGATAAAAAAAAGTTTTGACATTAGCCCTTACAGCTCTAAGCCACAATTATATTGGTCTGTATGCCTCTAATAACATCTTAATTAAAAGGTGTTAATACAATATAATATTCAAATTACCATTAACTATTTTATTAGGTCCACCATTCTCTTTAGTTAACTCCACAGAAAGTTCGTCACCCAATACTTTCTCTTCCTTATGTTCTTTAGACCTCAGCTGAAGATCGCCGCCTAAGACTTCACGTTTGCTTCGGTTCTGTGGTAGTCTAGAACATTGAGAACAAATTATAATTGTATAAAAAAAAGAATTTTTCAAAGATGTTCTAGCAACAAAGGTGCTAATTAAAAAAAAAGTAAAATAGCTAGTTTTAGACAATAAAGACAAGAGGGTGAATTTTATGGATGTGCACCACTACTATTTAGTATTTATCTCTAAAAATCTTCTTCCTCCCAAGCACAACAGTTTGTCATTCAACAATAAAAATTATATCGCACAATTTTAACAAGTGTATAGTTATAACCTATAAATAGTAATTTGATGATTTCAAATCATTACAGTTAATGAGTTATAAGGCGTCAAACTTGCTATTTTATGCTTTTTACATACAATTTTTAAGGTAAAGTAATTAATCTATGAAGCTAAAAGTTTGTATAGCTAAAGATAAAAATGAGGTGTACACAATGAAATACAGTATTTATTAAGTCAAAGAAAAATAATTTTTAATGAATACGCAATTTAAAAGTGGTAAAATTAAATCATTTTAATTATATATAAATCTTTTTCTTTTTTACACCCAGATAATTTGATTTTATCGCATTTTGTAGTAAACAATATCATTATTTAGAATTAATTTGTTGTTTTTTCTAACCTAAATCTACTCGTTAATCTTATCAATGTGCCCGAATTGATCATTTCAAAAATAAATTTAAATGTCTATTCCATGAAATTTCTTTTTATGACTGTACCAATTGCAGAGAAAACACCAACTAGCAGAACATAATATGCCAGGTCGAGGTAGAGTGCCAGATAATTCCAACTAATCACACGACTTTCTTACCTGGTCAGTGTTGCTGGAATGGGCTGTGACATTCTTATATTTTCCAAGATAAATCTTAGTTAATTCTCATTGATTGTCGAATGAATCCTTAGTTAAGGATCTGTATCAGGCTTGAAGGTTTGCGATTATATGTTTTAACTGTTCACATAAGTTCTTGACAATGCTTGTGATAATGGCCATAAATGTCATACTATTTTATTTTCTCAAGTATGATTATTTATTTTTAACAGGTTTTGATTCCTAAACATTTACAATTTAAATCCTTAAATATCAGTTTGAAAAAACCTAGAAAAATATAGTTCAAAAGAAAAAAATGGGAAAGCAGCTCAGTTAATTCATGCAAAATTACAAAAACATATAAGTCATGTTAAAATTAGTTATAATTTGTTGGTACTAGAGAGAAATAGCAAAAGAATTAGTAATGGTTGCAATGAAAAACTATCTAATTTTGAATATTGCCATTTCAATTGAATGTAAGAACTTTCTTTTACTGGGATATGAGAGTTAGGAAGTCAGGCTATCGAAAATTTGTGATAGCAAGATTGATTTTTGATTATGTTAATAACATTCAGAATCAAGAGCATTTAGTAATAAAGTTTTACATCCTTAATATTTACCTCTTGATGTAAATGTGGTTGTGCAGTGTATCTTCAAAATCAATCTGAGACAGGACCTCTGTTTCCAACTTGATATTAGGCTCAGTCTTTTCTTCACAGGAACAGGTTTCTTCTTCGGATTTCTTCTCCGGAGTCTTCTCAGGGAATAGAAAAGTTGGCTTCTTTTCTGGTAAGGTCAAAGCTAGAACCCAAATAATTTTGTCATTTTGGAAGACACAATAGAGAAATATATAACTAGAATAAATAGTTTGGTGCACTTCATAGACTTTCTTGCTCCTTGATATAAAATGAGACATTTAATTAAAACTCATAATATGTATGAAAAGAAATAATATACATTTTTGCAGAAACTAAGGATTTGCGAGTACTTGGATTACGAGCTCATCATTAAGCTTGAGATTGAGATTGAAAGTTTTATAAGCTCATCATTTTCAAGCTTCCACTTGATTAACTTAATAATCAATTTTTAAAATGCAATGTTAAGCATAGACTATTTAATTTAGATAATATTGGCAATTTCCACTTATAAATCATTTAATCCATTAATAAACTGTGAATTAGTATCAATTTTCACATTAATAATGTAATAGAGCTTTAAAGCTACTTTTGACAGGTAAATTTATTCAATATTGTCGTCCATTTTGAACTATCCTTGATTGGAAGTTATTTACTTCTATTGCCATAACATAGCAATGAAAATGAAAATAGCTAAATAATGGAACACTTCTTTTTACTATTTTTACCTGCAGGGCTATTATAACCATTTGATGCAAAGTTAATTGCTACCTCTTGCTAGCTTCACTTTCGAGGAAAAGATAGTGTTTGGGTTATTATGAGCACACTTTGTGTCATCCGCTAGTTTTAGCTTTGACTTTGCTTCTAGCGTTAATGCACAGAATAAAATCAGTTTGCATCATCAGTTGGCAACACTTTTCCAAAGAATATTATCTTTTAAGAAGTTAGAGGTGAGAAATTAGGTAAATTTATTTAAAGAATGATGGTATTTATGACTGAACATTATTCATATTTTTTTTATTTTCCCAAACAGCTTATCACAAGTCACATTATTTGCAAGAAAGACTTAACCTAGCTTAATTTAATAAATCTTTTCCATCATTTTGTTGGCCTAAGGTTTGAAATGAAAAAAATACTAGGCTTACATTATTCAATACACACAACATATTTTAGTCGAAAAATCATGTGAACTATGCATTCAAATAGTAATATCACACGAGGAAAT
This sequence comes from Timema poppense, assembly GCA_902141375.1. NCBI lineage: Eukaryota > Metazoa > Arthropoda > Insecta > Phasmatodea > Timematidae > Timema > Timema poppense. Next base: position 17,727 of record CABFOV010007093.1, on the reverse strand, counting down.
GAAGAATATAAGGATATTTCTTAATAATGAGTTGTTTGCAATTTATCCACTTCAGGTTAACTAGCTCTAACTACTAATTATCGGTTTTAGATAAATTTGGTAAACCTTTTATGAAAAATCTATGCCTAAACCAAACCGCATGTAAACATAAGATAGGGCCTATTTTGGTTATTTACAGTCTTGGCTGCAATACTTCATAGGCCTACAACCCACATTAATGTGGAAAGTAATTACTACTGTGTGTACGAATCGGTTTAAATAGGATTACATTACTAAAGTTTTGCTAAGGCATCTTAAACAGATTAGGCCTATCTTTTTATTTTCTTGTCAACTTGTCTATTCGTGTGTTATACCCTAATAGGGTATAGATGATAAAGGTTGAGTTATAGGAAAAAGTATTCGGCTTGTGTAGAGGGAGAGTGGGAAAACCTTTAGAAAAATAAAACCAAGCCTTACACCCAGTTAGGATTAAAATTCTAACACTCTCATCATTGTAAAATTAGACCAAAGAGACTAACGTCTTGGTCAATGTTGCCTCATGAGGTGGGTCAACAGACCACTAACACCCCAAATATGTTGAAGCCTAACGAACCTCCACCTACTATAAGCCTACAAACTATTATTAATCTCAATATTGGAATTTCCCAATTATCAGTGTGTTGGTGGTGAATAATAATACATTTTGAATGTGTTATGTTTCAAAAAAAGATCATTATTTTAACATTAGGGTAAGCATACTATCCCCACTCTAGGCCTACATTATGATTAAGGCCTATATTTAAAGTTATATTATATGAAACACATACAAAAACGTTTTGAGATTATTATATTGGGCTGCGTCACTCTACTAGGAAAATATTTGTGCTCGCAAGGACTTTGCTTTCACAAAGTGGTCGGCCATAATAACTTTTGAAGCAAAGTTTAGAGTCTCTCTGCTAATGGTAGAAAATTTGTGTGGTGTCCTGGTCATAATAGCCCTGCAGATCCCTTTCAAAAATAATAATTTCTGTTAAATTATAAATGTTACATCAAGAATATATTATTTTATTTAATGTTTTCGAACTTAAGATATTTAAAACTCATATTAATTAACTACAAAACTAGCACTAGTTTAGTTACAATTTAGTTAGAGAATTATATTGGTTAACCTTTCTAAAATCAATGTTGATCATACTTATTGCAATAAATATTTGACCAAACTTACCACATTTTATATTAAAAAGCATTTAATATTTCATATTGTCTTCTAGAAAATTTTAAAGTATTAACAACTTTTAAAAGTATTAAAAATTGAAGTGATATAAATTTCTCAATAAGATAAACATGTCTAGCGAGAGATCATACAAAGTGCATGTGCAACTGCGCATAGAGGAATGGAATTGGAAACACTTCAAATTTCTAATTGTTTATGATACTTGTGTTTTCTTATAGGGTAAATTAAGTTACTAATGCATATTTTGGGGAAATATTAGCTTATTAAACGTCTATTTTATTAAGACGTTGTAGAAATACTGTACATTAATGCAAAATAAGTGAAAGTGAAGGAAGCCAACCTGAAAAGATTGCTAGGTTAGGCCTAGATATAAACAAACTTCTCTAGTTCTTCCTACATTTTTACACTTCTTCAAACTTCCACAGTTGCACATTGTTTTGAATTTTTGTAAATATTTGTATTTATTTTTTATATGAAAGTACATTAATGAAAATTTAATAGTTACGAAAATTCTAAATAATGTGCAGTTGTGGAAGTTTTGAAGAAGTGGGAAGTGTAAAAAAAAAAAGTATAAGTAGACAAGAAGAGAGACGTATGTTAATTCCTATCTAGGCCTAACCTAATTATCCTTTCAAATTGACTTCCTTCACTATCAATTAATTTACATTAGTATACAGTGTTTCTACAATGTCTTATTATACATTTTCAAGCCGTTATGTAATATTCATTTTTTTTTAAATAATTGTTAGTGTAGTTATATTTTTATTTGAGTGTTGTTCTTATTTTCAAATTGTGTTTTTAAGTGTTATTTCTAATTTAAAAATCGATGTTTCAAACTCTTTAACTTTTTTTTTTCAAAAGTAGGGTATTGATAAAAATGGCAATCATTCATATTTTAAGAATGTGTGTTATAATTTATTTTTTAAATTTCAAATTTTAAAATGAGCAAAGACATATGTGTAACATTTTAAAATTATGAATATAGTACTCAAACTCAACTCGAACTCGAGAGCTTTTAAAAACTACTCTACTAAAATGAAAAAACCCAATTTCGCAGACCCCTAGCAGAAACATAATAGTAAAAAGGGCATATATGAAGTAATAAAAAATTATAGAGAAACATACACTCAACTCCCCATTTCTAAGACCTCCATAAAAATTATATATTTGATTATAGCTCAGAAACTAATGTTTTATAAAAAAAGTATTTCTAATATAAGCATTTTATTTTTAATAGTCCTACATTCTTGCAATGTTGAGTTATTTTGTATTTCTAGAGCTGAAAGAGATATCAAAATTGGAAATTTTTGCTCATGTTAAGTAAGTAACTTCAACGTCACCTTTGCAAAAAAAAAAAAATTAAAAAAATCACAATATTGTTTGTAGTGTTATAATAATCAAAAGCCAAAATCAATTTAAAAGACATTTTATGCAAAATATCACAATTCTAAGATTAAATTAAAGGGTTATAAACATAACATAAATATAAGCCCTCAATAAAAAATAATTGGGGGGGGATTGTTTTATTAACACTCAGTCAGGGTTGCCACTATTTTCTTATTACCAAATTCCCTGTGTTTTCCAGGTTTTCCAGAGGAAATTTTCATTTTTCCAGACACCTAATAGATATTATAAATATAATTATGAAGGCATTTAATTTTGTTTTAAAGAAAATTTAAAAATGAAGAGTGGTAATTGTCATTGGAAGCATGTTTTATTGTGCAAGAGAAACACATATTTAAGAATTATTTGGAAAAAGGATGAGAAATTAATGAAATATTTTCTAGAAGGAAAAATTAGTTATATTTTCTGTCTACCCTAAATGGAATGAAAAAAAAGGAAATACC
>CABFOV010007093.1:0-13750 GCA_902141375.1 Timema poppense | reverse complement strand
GTGAGTGGAGGAAGCCGAAAAGGCGCGGCATTTGCCGAACGAAAACAAGTCGTCTCAGTTGCACTCAGGACTTATCTCAAGCTGATGAGGTGCTGGTAAGCATAGTCATAATATGAGACGTGTTCCAATCAGACTGCTCAATTCTCCAGTTACAAATTTTAGTCTATATTATTCCTACTAGTTTAAGCTTGCAAGCACTGTATTGCCCAGTTTCACTAACAAATTCCAGGAAATTCTAGCTTTTTGGTGAAATTCCCTGTGTTTTCCCGGTTTTTTCCAGACACAAACAAATTCCCTGTCTTTTCCCGGTTTTCCCTGTTTTCCAGGTGCGTGGCAACCCTGTCAGTACACCCAACTAGGATTCAAATCCTGATCTCCCTGTCATTGGAAGTCTAGTCCAACACCAGAGTAACATCTTAGACCACATGGCCACCGAAGCAGGTATTAATGAAATTAAACTAATTAGTGGAGATGGGTCGAATCCTATAATTCTTGAATCCAAATCCTAAATTTTCTTTTTCATCTAAAATCCCAATTCAAAACCTTGACATTTTGAAAATGTTAAATTTTATTGAAATGAAAATATTTAAAATTCAATTTACTAAGTTTTGTTTAAGGCTTGATGCCAATGATAAGTGGTATTTTGTTTGCCATGTCTATTATGTCATAAATTATTAAATGAACTATACTATTACAAATTTGTCCCTTTTTTTTGTGATTTTGTAACTCATACTACATAGGCTATATAATAATTCGTTTTACAAGCTTACTTAAAATTGTTATTTGAAGTAAAGATCTTCAAAATTGTATTTAAGATACTTCTTTGGGATTTTTACTAATTTTCTCTCTAATACCAGAAGATTTGAGGGATTTAAGGAATTGAGAGCTCGAAAGTCCCATCTCTACTAATTAGTAGATATTCATTTATAACATTTGTCAAAGTTTTCAACTCTTAATGCTGTAAACATCAATATGTAGTACCCACATAAAAAACCTTTTTAGGAATCCGCAATAATGATTTTAAAGACTGAGAGTTTTGAGAATAGCCAAGATAGGGCATTTGTATTTTCCCTACCCAGTTTGTTTAAATGATCACTTACGGTCAAAACAATAGTTCCTCTGACTGAGGAACTTGGGATCATCCCTCTCCCACGACCCAGACACGATGTAATGAGTGATGTTACCGTTGGGCTCAGTGGGAGGCTGCCAAGTAACCACCATAGAAGAGCTAGAGTTGGAGAACACTTGGAGAGACATCGGCACAGAAGGGACTGTAACACGTACGCACATAGTCATTCACTGAGTCCGAACCAATTCATGAACTTTAATAGAAAATGTACCTGATGCAGACAATGTGTTTGGTCTGTTTAGGTGCTAATGATGTATTTTTAGAACATAGCTATATAAACATTAGAAATACATTTTTAGGGGTGTGGGAGTACTTTAAAATTTGAGTTTGAAATGAGCTTTAGTACCTGCTCTAACTCAACTCAAAAGATTTTTCCAAAACTCGAAAAATTTAAGTATTCAGAATTTTTTATTTTTTCTGAAAAATACAGAGTTTTATTAATGTTATTCAATTTTAAGATTTTTGTATAGCAATTAAAGTACCTTTTGCCTTTTGTACAATTAAAAAGAGGCGTATTAAATATATTTTGTTGAGAATGTTTGTGGAATGAATGATGAAGCAAATAAATGAAGGTAGTGTGTGTGGATCAAAACCAAGGGGTAGGCTAAAGTATGGAGTTGTTTTTTAAACTATAGGCACAGCTTCTTGCTTATTTCATAAGGGAACTGCGTGATTAGGTGTGTATTAATATACATATGTTAAATAAATTTTAAAATGTGAATTTGTGCGATTTTAAATTTTTTTCCCCAAAAAATTAATTCTGAAAAATCTATGTTTGTACCTAATGAACTAAATGGATCAATTACAGAAATTAAACTTTAAATATTAATAGTACAATTATTGCTATATGCTACTTAAACTCAAAAAAGTTCATTATTACACAACGAGGTGAAAAAATTCTACTCACACACACCTATAAATTTTAGGCAAAATGTTAAGCTATTATTTATCTTTCTCCTAATGATAAATTCTATGTGAACCAAAAATTACTTTGCTTTGTGAAATGCCTTAAGGCTAAAATATATTAATTATTATGTTGTGTGAATCTGTATGATTTTTGAGCTGACATTAGATGTGAATAAAGTGGATTATTATTACCAAGGAGAAAATATGTTTATCAAGAAACATTATCTTGTTAGAGAAATAAATTTATGCTAATTAACGAGAAAAAATGCTATACAAACAATTCTTTAATTTTCCTTAAATAGAATTTGTTTTGTTATTCTGATAAAATAGTTTCATAATTTTGAGTAACGTTGTTATTTATTATCTCAAACAATTTTATTTTTTTCAAAAATTAAAATAAATGAGAAAATAAATATTATTCAAAGATTTTTATTTAATAGTAATGAGGAAATGATTATATAACTATTCTTTGTTTAATGGTTTAGTTTCAGTGGGATGTATTTTGTTTGAAAACAAATAAAACATACTTCTCAAAAACAACATCAAAGAAACTCGCTTCAATGGCTTTGTGGTTTAAGGTGCTACTTTCACCGTTTGGCGCCAATTTTCCTTAGCAAACTAGACCACCGAGAAGGTGGAGATCAAGGTTTGAATATTGGTCGGATGTACTAAAGGGGTTTTTCAAAAGTGGTTTTACATTCTCCTTCCAAGCAAATGGAGGTACACTTCCTACAAATATAACCTTCCTCACCACTAAAACCATTAGAGTAAGTTTAAAACAAGTGTATAACTTGAATGGGTGGCGACGTTTTATTGTTTTTGTTTTTATAGTTTACAAGCATTAGCTAAATGACAGTCATGGTATTGGTGTTAAGAGATATAAATTCTACTGATATCTGCATAATGCAACTCACTGTCAGGGGATGTTCTGAAGTAGTATATTGGACTTTGAGCGCCTGTTCTCTCGGTGGCGATGGTATAAGTCTTGACGTAGTAAGCGTATTGGGTGTAAGGCTTCAAGCGTGACAGGAGGTGATACACTGAAGCACTTTGGTTGTCTGGGACATGCACATCATCCACCTTCCATCTGGGGACATCCAAAAACTGGTGTCAATGACAGGATTATTTGGACTCTGACTTACACTCAAAGTGTTGTGCCTTGTTTGGTTTTTACACACTGTGATTTTAATTAATTTTAGGTGAATTAAGGTACATTTATTTTTAGTTCCCCATTATCACACTCATTTCTTTAAATTATAAAATCTAAGTTACTGAAAGATAATATTTAAGTTATTATAGCTCAATAAAAAATCCTTTCTGCTTTAGGAGGAACATTTTGTTATTTTTGAAAGAAGGCACAAGACAGATGGGTAGAAACATACAAATGGAAGTTAATATATAAATGTTTTAAAAATTTCCATTAAATTACAATGCATTCGAATAGTTATTAAAAGTAGGACAACCAATTTTAGAAAAAATGTTGAAAAAGGCCATAAGAAAAACTAGGAATAAATTTAGAAATGTGTGTTTAAAAGAAAGCAGTCATCAAGCTTTTAAAACACAATATTGTTTTTTAACAATAAACCCATATAGGTGGTCCCGTGGTATGGTTGTTTTACACATGTGATTATCATTATATTCTCCCATTCCTCTTTACACACTGGTGAGGGTCTGGCAAATTTCCCTTTTAAAAAAACCACCCCCTTCTTAACCTTTGGATTAAACTGTTAATAACTCTCTCATTGAACAGTTATTTTTTTTAATGGGACCAACAATACCATGTCCTATTCTAGGGTGTGTTTTCGATAAATGCTCCGTTTATTGATCTGAGGATCATGATTTTTGGGTGGTGGCTTTAACACAAAATTTACATAAGGTCACAGAAGTGAATTAATGAGTTTATATCAAATACTTCTTTCAAACAATCACTTGATAATTTTTGTCATGCACAAACAGTTTGAAGGCCCCTTTAGTAAGCTCATATTTTCTTGTATCAAAATTAACTGGAACTTGTTTATTTTAGAACATCCTACAGTTACTACTTGGCTAATTTTGGCCACCTCAGGATTTGAACTGTTGACCTGACTAGTGCCAGAGTTTGGCAAATTGCATATTAAGCCTGTCTTGAGGATATAACTCATCTGCTTTGCTAATCTAGCCTTAGTGGCGAGAGTGTGAAGAGAAAGAGAAACTAAACAAAGTTTAAATTTACATGTTTAATGATTAATTTTATTATATTGTTTTATTTTCCCAAGCTATCAAACATATTTAAGGACATTATGAATTAGAGAGCTAGGATCAGCTCACAGCTTACCCATCCGCCCCACATGCATCCCTGCCATCATAGAGGGTGACATTTTGGTATGGAGCCTCTGTGGAATACACTACGTAGCCTAGCAGTGAACGTGGGTCATAATGGTCAAATTGGCTCCACATAAGAACGACAGCCTGGGATGATGTCTGTGTTACATACACTTTCAATGCAGTCACGTTACCTGGAAATTAAAATAGTCTGAATAGAAACACAAACATATTTATATAAAAAGGTTTGGTCAAAGAATGTTTAAAAATTTACTGGTTTTTGCCAATTCACTAGATTAAATACAAATTGCTTTTCATACAAATATAATGTTGCCATATTCTTAATACAAATTTCATTTATTTTCAAGAAAAGGTTCTCATTTTTTCCAAACACTTTATAGAATATAGAAACAAAATTTTACTTCCCATAGAAATGACTAGTGTTAAGTAATATCATTTGTGATTAGAACAGTATGATAAGATCTTAATGGGAAATGCAATCATTATGTAACTTAACGTTTCAGAGACAATAAAGGTAGAGGTGCAATTAGCTATTTTTTTGAATCATGAGTTTCTCGTTCTTCAGTTCACTTTTTATTATATGAAAAGTCAATTTAAATCTCGCAGTAAAATTATTAAGTTCGCAATTTTTCAGTATCCTTTAAAAGTCTTTTTTTTATTTCTTTGTCCATAAACAAAAAAATCCTATTTTTCTATGTTTATAGAAGGGCAAGGCCCACATACTTATCAGAAAAATATAGGTCCAAAAGTTCACATTTAAAACAGAAACAAAAATTAATATCTTAGATAGGGGTCTACATTAAATATTTCTTCAGCCAGAGAGTAAAATGGTGTATGGATTATGGCTAAAGGTGTAAGAAGCAACAGTTTGTCAAAATAAATGTATGATATATTTTATAGCAGCGGTTCCTGTTGGAGTTCAATTATTACAGTCAAAACGTTATTGTTTGTTTACATTTGTAGTTCATTGTAACGCCGACAGATGTCTCATGAATTTAGTCTTAAAAGGCTTTTTCAAATAATAAACCGTTAGTGATGCTCCAGCTAAGCGCTGTACCGGTCGTGGTATAAATTGTGTTAACAATAGTTTATACATATTGTGTATTTCGATCACTACTCTACCCAACAGTTCCCAAACTGTGGTACACGTACCACTAATGATAGGTAACATTATTCCTGGTGGTACACTTTGAGAAGCCAAACAAAACAAGAAAATTAAAATAAATTAAAAGTTAAGGCCTATTCAAATCGCATGAATATATTTGAACTAAGTTCAACCAAAATGAAAACAGATTTAAACTGTGGAGCGATGGAGACATTTATTCAAGCTCAGACAGCCGGTGCAGCCACACAGTCTGTGTTATTATATATCTGGAATCAATTAAAAATGAACCAAAAAAGTAAATATTCAGCATTTTCTTGGTGGTATGTCAAATTACGGAAATTGTTGGGGTGGTTCGCCATTCAAAAAGAACTAATGCTTTATAGTTTCAATGCAATACCTTTTATCTTAATAATTTTGACATATCTACTTACACGCCACTTTATCTCCATTGGAGTTTCTGGCTACGTCCAGGTCCGAAAAGTCTGAGAAGTTGGCAACATGCTTGAGCCTCTCGATCTTATAGAGACATAGCTTGGGGTTAAAGTGGAAGAAGAGACGACCCTTGTTGATTTGCAGGTTGGCGGGTCTTGTACTCCAGTCCCACAGCTCCTGAAGGTTCTGATTGTCCAACACCACAAACACATACCTGCACAATCATATGAGCATCAAAGATATCACCAATATGTAAAGTCTGTCAATTTGCGGCAGTAACAACAAAGTGTTATTTCAAAGAGAAATACTTTTTCTTAATATATGAAGATTTAATTTTTTTTTTATGTATTAATATTTGTGTAAACATAATTATAACGCACCCAGAAGGTAATATTTATATTTTTTATATCTAGTGTAGACAAATACAATGGGGTGTCACCTAAAACTGTGAGTTATTATTTAATAATAAATTCTTCCCTAACTTAGATAAAATATCTATTACAGAAGTACAATTATCAATCAAATAGTTTTAACATTCAAGTTTACAACAAATCATGAAATTAGCAATTCACACATTTTGTATAGGGTGTTCTACAACATTTTTACCATATAATTTCTAAATATAATGTGATCAGGAAATAGGGATCATTTTTCAAATATGCTGTGACGAGCTGGGTGCTACCCCATTTTTAATAACAAGCCACTGTGTTTCTCTCCCACCAATGCTGCAGAGAAGGAAATGTGTGTGTGTTATTATTTTGGTATTTTACAATATTTTTTATAAAAACACTATGGAGATAATATATAAAAAGATCAAACTATAAAATATGTCAAAGTATGAACGGGAACTGATTTTTTACAAGATGGTTTGATATCAAGTACTCCAAACCTATATTTTTACATTTAGATAATATTCTATAAAATACATATTTTCATTAACACAGTATTTTTCCAGAAATAAACTTCGACATTATATGAAAACTTCCTGTACAAATATTTAGTGAATTTGACATCTTAATAGCTCACCTCCCCCCTTCTCTTTTCCCCTCCCTCACCCTTAAAACTGTGGTTTTCTGTATTCTACTTTAGTAAATGGTAGTATAAAAATAAGTGAAATTATTAAAGCAATTATTTCAAGAAAATAAAACATTATTTGAATACTAAAAAACTATCTATCCGGCCTTAGTTTCAATGTTATCAAATTTAAAAATCAGAAAATCACGCTTCAATAAGTTTTTTGGTTTGAGAATAATCCTACCTAATGTACATGTTAATTGGTCAAAAAAATTGACTCTCTAGATCACCTTAATTTAGGAAGCAAAGTTAAATTATGTCTTATATTTTGAGACCGGAAGAGTTGACTATGAGCCAGGACACCTAGGTTTGATACTTAGACGAGATACGAAGGCGGTCTTAGAACTACTTTTAAATGTTGATGATACACTTACTTATGGCTCTCGAGTTCTTTCCCATGGATGACCTTGAGGTTCTTAAGAAAGTTAAGAGAGACGAGTGGGAATGAGCGTACAATCTTCAGATAGCCTTCAATCTCCTCAATCATGTTAAGATTCTCTTCCAATTCTTTGACAATATTCTCTGTAACAATATCAGGAGGTCAAACATTATTTTTTAAATGTAATCATTTTTTAAATTTAGAATGTTTAGTTCTGATTTTTATTGTCATATTTGTAGACAAAAAAATATATGAAGTCTGGCTTATCTGATAGTTCAGAAGAACTATATATTCAAAAACCATATTGACGAATATATTTAACAATGGCGTTTATTTTAAATCTTCTTTTGGCTTACCTATTTTTATCTATTTTTTCACATATTTAAAGTCACTGTATACAAGTAAATTTAAATATTTAGAAATATTTCATCCTTATTATATATTGTTTTTTTGGAAAAATATATATTTATGGGAATTTAAACATATTTTTGAAAAAGTGACCAGAATAAAATAATAAAAGTGGGAACAGCATATTTGATGACAGGAAGAAAGAAGTTTTTAAAAAATATATAAATTTGCATGTGTGTGCTAAGGGTTAGCCCCTCCATCTTTCCAGATTGGTTCTCTTCCTTACTAATTTCATTGTTAGTATTTCTGACATTTCCACTTTTTCAAGACCAAAAAAATAATAAGCATTTTCCATGTAGATCACGAATAAAAAATTATTTTCTCCATTTCTTAGTTAAATTCTTGACATAGATATTACGTAATACTGTAGCTCTTTACAAAGTTGCCTGAATTGGAAATAAAACTACTAATAGTTTACTGGATTTTACTATTCTAATTAGTATTTCAAAAGTTATTGGAAATATATCTGAAAATTCCACAAACTTTTTTTAATTTCCTCGACTTATCCCCAATTTTTCCCTATCAGGATTCCCCTGACCCTCCCTACCCAAGATATGTAACCATTCAAATTGTATGTTATACTGTATTTTAATCATAATATATTATGTTATATTGAAATTTAAAAGAAAAATTAATAAAATTTTCAAGCAACAAAAAAACAAATTAAATTATAAGAAGGCTTAAAAAAAAGTGTTTTTATTTAAGCCCGAAAGCCTTTCCATGCAGGGTATAATGGAAACTAGAACTAAACACAATCTGGAGTAGAGTTAAAGCCAAAACAAAGTGTCACAAATTGTAAGACTTACTTCCTCCTCTAATCTGTATTTCCAAGGATCCCTTGATGTATGTGCAGCCTCGTAGCTTTTGGGCTGAGGCAATACTATCCACATTAACCCCCGCACACTCCTTCCTGCAAGGACCTGTAAAACAAACCCCTCGACATTCTTATATGTCACTAAACAAAAATCTCAGGTGTAGGCATGATTGTTAAAAAAAAAAAAGTTTGTGCTTCAGACAATGGCCACCAACTTATAGAGATTGCAATCATCCTAATTTTTATATTTCATATTTTTTCCAAATTTGAAATATTTATTTTTACTGTTGATATAGTTTTCTATCTATTTATTCAGCCATTTTGTTTTATTTAATTTAAATACTATTTATATCATTCTATTTAGTAACCACATCACACTAGCACTGTGTTTATGTCATGGTACTATCGTTTTTGGTAATCATTTTAAAATTTTCTATAACGATATAATTCTCCTTTGTTAGGGATGGGGAAGTCCTGATAAAGGAAGGGGAGTTCTTACAAAAAAAAAATGACATCACTCTGTGATGGAAACGTAACTTGTGAGGAGATGGTTTGGCAAAATCTCAATAGATCTAAGTAATCTTTGTATGAAACTAGAGTAATATGTTATTTAAATAATAGTTATATATAAGTAAAAAAATGTTAATTAAAAGATGTTTTAGTGAAATAATTATTTATATTCAACTTCTGTAGAACCTGAGTATCAGAAGAGCATGGTGTAATGGAACGTTGAAATAGAATGGTTAATCAATTTTAATAAATTCAATAAATGACACTAAAATTGTTAGGGAAAAGCAATGAAGGAAAGGGTTTCAATAATTAGAACCCACCACTGGGCACATAATCACGTAATCACCCTAAGACTTTAAAAGCATGTGTGGAGACGAATAGTATTCAGGTGGTGTAGAAGAAGATTGGGGGTATATGAGTGATTATTTTAGTTCCAGGTGCTGATAGATCCGAATTTGTAAAAAGGGTCATAAAAAACAACCATGTATATTAATAGCTCTATGATATTCTATGCATAATTTTGGTCCACTAAATTTTGAGCATTATCTGCCAGTATCAAAAGGTTTACAAATCAAAGTCTTGATTAACTAGGCAACAATAAATATATTTTTCATATATATCTTTTTTTTTCCATCCATTTATTATTGCAAACAGAATATACCTTTCTAGTGTGAATCCCAACACGAAGCCTTAGACTGTGTGGTAAGGTTTTTGGAATCGCAAGGCGGCTTTTTAGAAACAAATACGTTAATTTTATAGTGTGTGTGTACAACTTGTAAGGAAAATACAAATAAATATAAAAAAACTATACAAAAGGAGGCTTATTCAGTTGCCAAATTTGTTATAAAGTGAAGAAATTGTTAGTATTAAGAAGGTAAAAATTAGCTTGGGTGTGGTCTAGAGCTCAGAGTTCCTGGATACAAATCCAGAGGTCCCAGGCTCGATCCCCAGCGCTTCCAGAATTATTTGTGAAGCTTTGGGTCTGTACACTAGGTCAAACTTGGCCTCGTGCAGACAAATGAGGAGCTACTTGAATAAATAAGTAGTATCTTTGGTCTAAGAAACTGAGATAGCAGCGGCAGGATATGTTGTGCCGACCCCATAACACCCGCTATCTGCAAATGTTGGCACTATCATCGTTAACAAGAGCAGTTCCTCAATCAATATAGCTTTCTTGAAGGATCGTGCCATAGTTTTTTTGTTTACTTTTTATGAATTTCTGGAAACTTTTTAAACTAGATTATAAAATATTGAAAAATGACACCTAGACATGGAAATCAAACCCAGGACCTTTGGATTATCACGCTCATACCATACCACTGGATTTGATTCCCATGTTCAAGTTTAATTATTTTTGCTTTATTTAACTTAGGCTAAATCATGATTTTAAATTATTGGCAGTTTTTCTCTGTTGCATTAGCCTGTAGAGTCAATAGTTCACTGTAAATATATTTTTATGTACTTAAATGCCAAGTTGTGTGTCATGAAGCTATTAATTTATGATTATTTAAAATTTATAGAACTGCATTTAGTCAATGTTTCAAAATTGGCTGGTCATAATTATGTTTATAGGTTCATAAATAATTCATTTAAATAATAATCAAATTGTGTCACCTTTGCATGGTTCACACTGGTACCGACGGCCATCGAAGGACTTCATCTCCATGTAACCATGCGGACAATCCAGGATACAAGTGTTATTGAAAGCTTTCCACGGCTTGTCCCGATAGTCATTGACCTGTTCTCTGGGTACAGGCATATCCAAGCACTCTTGTTCCAAGATACAACGGCGGTTTAAATACTGCAACATTCACATGAGGTAAACTAACAACTACAATAGTTAAAAAATACATTTTTTCTTTAATTGCTACATGCTACCAAGTAAGTAGTTAACCACAAAAACATCAATTAAATGACAAGTCATATGAACACACAGGTGTAGAAATAAAGAATTAAATTAATTTTATTTAAAATGTTGATATCCAATAAAAATAAATTTACGACAAATTAGATAAGGCATAACCAACAAAAATCGTAGAAGGAAAAACAAACTCAGGTTCTCTAAAGTTACAAAAATTATCTTAGTATCGTTTTCCATGGTTTTAATTTGATGGAGAATCAAATTTGAAAGTGCAGGCTAATTCTGGCCTATTTTCTAACTAGTTTTATGTACAAGCACTATTTTGTACTGCCTTGGTCAGTGGTAAAATCTTCTTTGGAATAAATTTAGGGTCATATATATCGATATTCAAAATACAATATTATTAACTTAGCTTGATAAAAATCATAACAACACCAAACCGAAGTTAAAAGTGGATAATTGAACCTTACTGGCCATTCCATCTCTGCTGCACAGTGCCGAATCGGGGGAGGGATTGCATGGAAAATAGTCAAAAATATTGAAACCAATACCTTAATGTTGTAAAGAATCATTACCTAATAAATAACTCTTTCAAATGAGCTTTAATGTGCAGAAAAGGAAGTGGCTTAAAACAAAAATGTTCCAGTCATTAGATACTAGGTTTAGTATAATAACCAACTATTTGTATTAAAATACATATTTTTGCTATTAATACACATTTTAGGCCCAAGTATGTATTTTGTTTATCACTTTTATCATGAGACTTTTTTTGTGTGATAAAATTACAAATTTGTTTATCAAAATGATTGGTTTTCTTTAAGTCATCTTTTTTAGTACCATTAATTAAAATTATTTTAAAAACTAGCATTATTATTAATATTAAGGTCATTATAAATCAAAATCTTGATTAATCATAAATCATAATCATTAAGTTTATATTTGAAGGAGCCAATCACCCCCCTCAACAACAGGCCCTAGATCCGCCCTTGCTGCAGCAAAACAATCAACTATCCAAACTATTGCAAGCAGTTAGTTACCCTGTAAGTGTTGACAGGGCAGCTCTTGATACACTTCTTCTGGAACAAGACACCCTTACAAACTGTACAGTCCTCGGAACTGTTGGCTCGAGAGCAGCCCCCTAGGCAGGACTCGTGACAACAGTCATGGCCATTGGCTCTGCAAGTCCGGTCACCACAGTTGGTGCAAACTGGCAAACATATATAACAACATTAAAAACTCTGTACAAACACAAGAAAGATACTTCACAATATCATGAACACTTCGTTTACCATGATAGGTAGCTTTTTTTTAGCATCGCTACTTACTACTCGCTTAGGTTATACACTTGTGTACTAATTACTCTGTGTTAGGCATTAGGAAGGTTGAATTTAAAAGTGTGCCCACATTTGTGTGGAGAGAGAATGGAAAACTATTTAGGGAAAATTGCCCTCAATACACCCGACTAGGATCAAACCTGATAACCCAGTCATCAACAGCTAGTCTATTGTGAGTGTGACACCTTAAAACTATGCACTCAGCAAAGCAGGTGGTATCAGTCTTACCTTGTTGTATTACACTATGGTTGTAACTTATAATGTAATATATGGTAGAATAATTCCAAGTAGATTTGCTACCTTTCAGGATAAACAAAATCTATGGGCTCTTATGGGTGGGTGTAAATATCTAAACAATTTGTAAGAAAAAAGTTTTTTTTTAGATTGCAATAAACTATCACCGTTATCAATACATATTGTGTATTTGTCTTTTTACTATAAATACATATAATAAAATCCTTTATTTTTTCTTTAAATGCTGTTCTGTTCCTAGCAATCCATACTTAAAATAGAAGCACACTATTGGCATAATAACAAGTCAATTGGTATCTAATAAGAATTGATAATGATTATTATTATTATTATTATTCAAACAGCCTGGCGAAGAAGATTTTGGAACAGGAACATAGTACAATGCATACAAGATATGAAAAAGATGAAAATATGTTGTTACTTTTTCCTCGTATTTTGAATTGGGATTTGTTTTAGAAATCTGTATTTATTTAGCACCGCATCTTACTATCCGTTTGGGTTATACGTTTAAGTACTAATTACGCCAATGGATTAGGAATTGGAAAGGTTGAATTTAGAGGAAGAGAACCCGCATTTGCATGTAGGGAGAGTGGAAAACCTCTCCAGTTAACCCATACAAGATTCGAACCTCGATCTCCCCATCCTTGGCAGCACTTAAATGAATGTAAGAATGTTAAAATGAATGGATTTTAGAAAAAAATATGTATAATTCATTATTTGTATTTTTCATTTTATTTCTTTTTCTTTTATGTATTTAATTTTCACACAATTTAGATTCGCATTCGAGATTTGGGATTTAAAGGTGAAATGAAAATTCGAATTAGTAAAATAGTGGATTCAAACCCTCTGTATAAACAACACATCCAAAATATTATTTTCAAGCACTTTAATAATATATACCACTTTCTATTTATATAACCATCCACAAAATATTGATTTGAAAAAAATAAATAAAAAGGTTTACTTGTAAAACGATCTATATGATTATTCTCATGAATAATTCTTATATCACTTGTATCTTCATGCAATAAATCCATTTCCCCGCGAGAGCAGTAAAAGCAGGCTGTGGTAGAAATCGTGGATAAACTTATTGATCAGTTGGGGGTGATAGGCTGCGACACATGCAAACCCACATTATGTACCTATATATACCTGTATATTTTATAACAGTTGTATATGCCTGTCCAATTATTGCAATTTTGTTTGAAGGGTACTTCACATTTT
>CABFOV010007092.1:13865-24059 GCA_902141375.1 Timema poppense | reverse complement strand
ACCCGATAGCTTCATTCCTAATATTTTTCCATCCCCGTGGTAGCTAACAAACCTAGTAACAGTCAGTAGTAACTAAAATCATGATTTTACGTTTGGCTTGAGAAATTGCTTATAAACAAAACAAATGAATCACAAATGAGATGGTTTTCCATTTAGTGCCACCGTATATCTTCACAAATTATGTATTATAGTTACCCTCAGACTTACTAAATATAACTTTTGATTAACATTTTATAAAAAAACAACAATTTAGAATTGAATTAGTATATTTATTTTAGTATCTGAAGCTCATGGAAGGCCAGAGCCAACTGTTCAACATTGCTAACATTTTATTAAATTAGTAGTGTTATTCCATAGGTATTGATAATATCAACCTTGCGTAACAGCTGCAGATCCCGCGACATGATGTATGAATAGATTAAAGTAGGTCTAGTAATTTTTCAAGTTGTCTGCTAAGCAGTGGCGTAGCTAACATTATATGAACCGTTTCAGTGGCCGTATCGTATGGTCTAACGCGCTATTCCCGCAGTAGACTGGACTATCAATGAGGGGGATATCGAGGTTTAAATCCCATTTGGGTGTACCGGGGGTGTATTTTCCAAAACAGTTTTCCAATCTCTCTTTCTCCACGGAAATGCAGGTACATTTCTTCTAAATATTACCTTAATTATCACTAAAACCATTAAAGCAATTAGAACATAAACGTATAACCCAAATGGGTAGTAAGACACGGTACTAAAAAACACAACAATCAATTTAGGTTGAATGAGGGACAAGCTTATGTCTAAATCTCTACTAATAGAAATATT
Source organism: Timema poppense (assembly GCA_902141375.1). NCBI lineage: Eukaryota > Metazoa > Arthropoda > Insecta > Phasmatodea > Timematidae > Timema > Timema poppense. The sequence continues at coordinate 23,250 of CABFOV010007092.1, read as the reverse complement.
TATATATCAATGTGGAATTCTGACCTAAGAACCCAGATATGCGCTCCATAGGGACTAATAAATCTGGGGTCCAAAATTTTGAAATTTCATGATAAAAAATGTGACATTTTATGTATGTTTTGTAGTTAAATTTTGAAAGCAGGGCTAGAAGGTTGGAAAACGCCCGGAATACGGAGATTTAAAGGTTAGACCCATTAGCTTTTTCTCTCTAATACATTGCATAACACAACTCTACCTCTCAATAGGCATATCTTACTCATATAAATTAAATATCTCTATACCACTATAAAGTTAAATTACAAATTGTTGGATGAACAAATTAATTTAATAATTAAAACAAAGAATATGTTAAGAACGCCATACTCGCAAAAATAACTGTAAACGTGGCGCGCCCAGACTGAATATGTTGCTAGCTAGCTATGTGTGGCGTTTTCTAGTCCGCAAGCAAGGCCAGCTTTAAGTGTGAGGTGGAGGGGAGGGGAAGAAGACAATCCTACACCTCACTGCCCCTCTAGCCTGGTGCTGGTAGCGTTCAGGCCATCCCATACATCATTGCGGGTGGCATACAGAATCAGGCGCGATGCTACCGAAAGCTTTGAAATGCGGCTGAGGTAAACATGACCATCAAAGCAATAATATTACTAGCATTGTAAAAAATACTTTTTACTCTTATATCTTTAAACATGCGGCGCTTGCTAAGCATACATGGAGAATTCACCCCCGTACATATATATATATATATACTTTTTTTAATTAAATTCAAAGTCTATCTATGGGAATGGTCATCATTTTGAGCATTTATTAAAGTAAGTTTATAAATAATATTGCATTTAATGCAATAAATAATAACATAATGTAATAAAAAGCTCTTTAATAAAAATTGACACAGCATACAAGCTAAGAGGTCTTAAAAAATTGGTACAAAAACTAATTCAGGAAAACGTTTTTATGTCAAATAAAATACCGATTTTCATTTAAAAAATCAAAGTTGTCCTTGAAATAACTTTGATGACATCCTCCAAATCAAAACTATCTAGTGCTGTTCTCTTTCCCCCTCCAAAAAGAAAAAAACTTTTGTTCGAAGCAATTTTGGGCTAAAATGTTTAGCTTTAGGGATATTCTGGTTTATCAATTTAAATGCCTCGTCCAGTATATATATATATATATTTCTACTCTTACATTCTTCTTATAAAAGTATAAGTATAATGAGCCAAATAAATAGGTTGGGGATGTAAAAGTAAAAATTGTTTTAAGATTACGACTCTTTTGAAATGTACGTAAAAAAAAGAACCGTAATCTTATAACAATACATTTTGCTCTATTACATCCCCCGCCCATTTATTTGGCTCATTATTCTTATACTTTTATGAATCAAATGCACAAAAGAGATGTAATGGTAGAAAGAATCGGTCTAAATAACGTCTCTCTATCTAAAACAACCCTTTTCCTACCAATTATCACAAATCTGGCGTTTAGCGTACAAATTAAAAAAAAGAGAGGTTTTAAGCCTGAAATGAGTCCCAACTAAAGTTAAGTTAAGCCCCATATAAAATGTAATCCCACTAGTTAGAATAAATAAATGTAGTCCCTCAAAATATATATCGGTACAAAAAAGTTAACTTGTTTGAAGAAGCAGTTTTGTTTTCAGCTTCGCTTCTTACTACCTGTTCAGGTTATATGCCTAGGTACTAATTACGCTAATGTATTAGGTTGAATTTAGAGGTAGTGTACCCGCATTTGCAAGTAGGAAGAATGGAAAAATATTTACGTAAATCTCCTCGTCATCGGCAGTCTAGTCTGATCCAAGTACACAGACAAGTATAGCCTACACCAGATCCTTAGCCTTACAGGAGTTTTGCTGCACTTCTTGAGAGCAGGTTGTTGTGCCTCACCGTTCAGTCGGCCCTTGTATCTTTCCTCCACACTTGCACAGGCCACCCTCCACCCTCTATACTGCCTGGACCGCCCCAAAGTCCATGTTCTCTAAGAAGACCTTGATGAGTTCCCCACTGTACTCATCGCCCATGAGAACTCCTATTTCTATTGACTCGCTTGACAACCACTATCGCTCACGTTTTCCTGCGCCAATGGGAAGTTCCCTTTGCTCCCATTGGACAAGGCCAGGCAGCAGTAGAGGTTATTTAACATGGTGGTTCTTCGTTCATAGGCCAGTTGGAGAGTGGCTACCCGACCCGGGTGTGTCGTTTGAAAGAGCTATTAAATTGTCTTATGATATGAAAGAGCAATTTTGTCTTAACTCCCTCTCCTTCCACCTTCATCCGTTTCCTCCCACCGCGACTCACGTTGTCGGGACTCCATATTACCGCCCACCATGACTCACGTTGCCGGGACTCAATCCTACCTCCCACCGCGACTCACGTTGCCGAGACTCCTTCCTATCTCCCACCGCGACTCACGTTGCCGGGACTTCATCCTATCTACCACCACGACTACCGTTGCTGGGACTCCATCCTATCAACCATCGTGACACCCGTGTGCCCGAGACTTCCCCCTCTCCACCCTTCCCATCTGCTTGTCCTTGTCTCCGGAAATTCTACGGGATGGTTTACACCCACCGCTCGAGCAAAGCCCACATGTGTCTGAACACAACGTCGCCGTCGTCGTGACATCAACCAGTTACCCCCGAAACCACGGCGAGGTATAACAAGGTTGAGTTCCTCAACAGTGGTGTTCTCAGTGTCGTGTCGTGGAGTATTGCAAGGGAAGCAGTCCTTGTTAAAACTGTACTTATGATATTATGTTTTCGCCCACTTGTCCCTTATTTGATCCAATCATACATATTCTCTGAATGCCTCAAACGGGACTATATTCCCCTAGATACCTGACCAATGAGTGTTCTACTGAGGGTGTGAACAATTCACAGGTACATGATAAAGTTAACTAATCTATGATAAGCTTCAACACATTCGAAACTGATTGATTTTGGACGAAATTTCTGTTGATGGGTAATACAGTGATAAAGCAATGAGGATAAGTGGTCCTAGCTTTTCTTTATCAAAGCACAGGCCCTTCAGGTTTATAGCCATAGCCAGGACACCATCTGTTATAACTCCAGATATATGTGCAAAATTAAGATTGTGACTGGATTTAAGACTATCGTCAAACTTTCAAGGATGTTACATCCTTTCATAGTTGCATTCATAGGATAAAGGCCCACCATTTTGCGAAATTTCCGTTTTTACGGATTTTTAAGATATAAACAATTACCTGTACTCATACGAATATTCCGGTTTTACAATTGCGTCGCCACCCCCATATAATATAATATAATATAATATAATAAAATATAGTATAATATAATGCCTACCAAACACTGTGATGGGTTTCAAGGAAAAAAATTAACTTTTAGATATTAGTGGTAATAGGGTCTATTTACTCTATTAGGATATTTTGTAAAATTCCCTACATGATTAAATGTGACACAATTTATTAAATGTAGTTCTATTCGTACTCGTTAAGAAAATTTCAAGAATGAAGTCAACTATGTCTAAGTGGTATTTAGTGGAAACTTACCATATAAAGCAGAGCTTGCTATAATTTATACGTGTGAATTATTATCATCATCTTGATCCCCATTTGACCAATAATACACTCGAGTTTTTATAAGATAACCATTTTAGAAAATACAAACATATTTTTTTGCGGCCACTATTGATAACATTTTAACATATTATTCATGTTATTTTATGGATATTGATAATAGATATCAAAAGTGACAGCTTAAGATCACATGACTTTACGTATTAATATGTGACCTACTAGTCATATCTCACACGTTAATGTTGAGATCTGACCAATGAGTATACTTCTTAGGGCTGAAAACAATTCACAAATGCATTTCAAACAAACTTTGTTTACCCTGGCAACACTCGACAGTACAGATTTTACTAAATTGTTTTTCCTCATTATTGTTGCACACGTGCAACGGAGATTATATAGCTTTTTAGTTTATCCACATGCTGCTTTGTCCATTTCTCACACACCGCCACCCTGATTCCCTCCACAAGTTATAGAAGGTCACGTTGTTTGAATGCAACCCTCGTCATTATAAAGTTTCCTTTGTAACATCTGCTATGCTTCCTCCAAACTAGAAAGTAAAGGATATTTGGAGACAAACGACTTCCTCATTAAAACCTTCTCAGACTTATGAGGTGTGATAAAACTTTGAAACATGATTATAAATTAAAAAAGGACTGATTACTTCGGCTGAGATCAGATGATTACAAACTACCACTTTAGTTCTCCTTTAAACATAGAGCTACAGGGTGGCCCGTGGAAAAGTAGCCCGCCTCCTATATTCAGCAGGCGCCTCACTCTGAATTGGAGGAGGTCAATCCCCTTCCACCCCCCGTCTGCCGATCATGCGTCTGGCAACATCGTGTCATTCTTCATGCTACAATATGGGTGAAAGGGAATTGACCTCCTCCAATTCAGAGTGAGGCGCCTGCTGGATATAGGAGGTGGGCTACTTTTCCGTGGGCCACCCTGTAGAATCTGATAAGAAAAAAAGATCCTGTTAAAAAATTGAAGTTTTTATTTTTACTTTCTCGCAACCCTAAGGCATTGACTGTAAAAAAAAGAAAAAAAAAAGAATTCGATATGTGGATGGATGTTGACGTTTCATGACCCCCTGAACCCGAAATGTAGTTTTAGTTATTAATAAATAAAGAAAATGAGACATATGAACTAAATAAAATAAAACACATAAGCTAAAGACAATTAAACATAAAATTACAATTAAAAAAAATAAACAGCAATTAAAAAAATGAAACATGCGAAATTAAAGAAAATTAAAGAAATGAAACAAATGAGACTAAAGAGAATAGCACAAATGAAACAAAAGAAAACTAAAGAAAACGAAACAAATGAAACTAAAGAAAACGAAACAAATGAAACTAAAGAAAACGAAACAAATGAAACTATAGTAAACGAAACAAATGAAACTAAAGTAAATGAAACCAAAGAAAACGAAACAAATGGAACTAAATAAAACGATATCGAAACAAATGAAACCAAAGAAAACGAAACAAATGAAACTAAAGTAAACGAAACAAATGAAACCAAAGAAAACGAAACAAATGAAACTAAAGAAAACAAAACAAATGAAACTAAAGAAAACGAAACAAATGAAACTAAAGAAAACGAAACAAATGAAACCAAAGAAAACGAAACAAATGAAACCAAAGAAAACAAAACAAATGAAATTAAAGAAAACGAAACAAATGAAACTAAAGAAAAGAAACCAAAGAAATCAAAACAAATGGAACAAAATAAAATGAAATAAATGAAACCAAAGAAAACGAAACAAATGAAACTAAAGAAAACGACACAAATAAAACTAAAGAAAACGAAACAAATGAAACATGAAATAAAATAAAATTTAACATATTATTTGAGTGATCCATTTGGTAGGTATTCGTGGTACCTACGCGCTATGGTGATGACTGTGCACACGTAGGTAGACACCAGTATGATGAGAGGCATCACGAACATGCACACTAGACTGAAGGTGGTGTACAGTTGTTCCTGCCAAGGTTCTGAATAGAACCCGTACGTCACACATTGCTGAAACTCTTCGTAGAAAGGACCGGTGGCCACCCGGAATATCATCAACTGCAACAAGACATAAAATAACCTTAATATTAATTGATAACACCATGTCTTACTACCCTTTCGGGTTATACACTTTGTACTGATTATTCTAATAATTCTAGGGAATAAGAAGATTATATTTAGAGCAAGTGTACCCACATTTCCATAAAGGAAGAGTGGAAAACCATTTTGAAATAAAACACCCTCAGTACACCCGATCCAGATTCGAATCTCGATTTCCCTGTTATCAGCAGTCGAGTCTACTGCGAGAGTAGTGCCTTAGACCATGCGTTCACCAAGGTGGGTGGTTATTATTAATGTAGAGTGTTTAACGTACACTTTAATAACAGTCTTAAAGCACACAAATTACAGACTAACTTTAAAAAAATGTGCATTTCTCACTGGAATAACTTTTATCTGATGGGTATATAAGCTATTCATACGTCAAGTGATCTGATCTGCAGCTTTCATTTTTCAAAGATATTATTAATACCTATGAAATAGCACTAATATTTTTCCAAAAGTCTATAACTATAAAAGTTTGATTGTAAAACAGATAAAACAGCCAGTCCACCGGTCTGTAACTAATCAATTTGAAAAGAGAATCTTCAATGTAACAAACTAGTAGCGTAGGCTACCAAGTTCCAACGCTACACCATTTTCACCAATGATAACATTTGAAGGATACAGTGTAATAAAAATAATATATATATAATATAATAATATAATAAACTTATAATATAATATAATATAATAAAATAATAGTTTTAAATGAAAAAAATATATATATTTCTTTATCTATATAATTCGTGTTTTTGTTGGGCGCCACCCCTGGTATCTAGGGGAAAAATAATAATCAAAAAGGAACAATACATTTACCTCGGCTATAAACTCAGTGGCACAACGACTCTCAACCTCGAGACCACTGGGTGAACTTAAAACTAAAAAAGAACATGAACAATTTAGATTTTAAAAAAATAAATGGATTGTTGAAAAAAAATGTGATTAGGGCTACAAATAAAAATAAATGTATAAAAAAAACAATTGTTGGCACTTTATGAATTTATTGTGGTTTCCTTTTTGTCCACATCCAAATCCTACCTATGGAATTCCGGTTAATTATAATTCTAATTTAATAAAGTATAGTACAGTATTGTTGAGACCAAAAGAAGAGAAAAAAATATATATATACAATCAATAAAATTAATAATTAGACATAAAATAACATGTTAAATAATTCTTTGTATTAGTCTGTCCTGCTGGAAATAAAAGAGTTCTGGTTTATTTAGAAAAAAGAAAAGAAATGATTACAATAATCAAAAGTTGAAGAGTTGGTTTGACCTCACCCAAGTATAATTAGTCCATACTGAAAACACCATCTTCATAAATTTTGTTTCACTTGAAATTCTTCCACAATTTAAATGATCCTAAACATTGTAGCTCTTACACACTCTCTTAGCTTCCTTTATTTATTAATTTCACTTTAATCTTTCACTTTTTAACCACTATAAAAATAATTTAAATTGGGAGCCCACATTCATTTGGCTCCATCTTGGACCACCAAAACCAGGAAGAACTCTCTCCTATTTTAAAAACCTTCCAATCTTTTAAATTCAAAAATGTTCTATTCCAAGTCCAAAGAGAAACAAACTATATGTAAATAAAACGAAAATGAATTGTTGGCTATAGACTAGTGATAAAATAAAAATGAAATGTAGGTTTAATATAAGTATTTAAATATAGCCAATTGAATAGGAATGATGTTTTTAATAAAGAATTAAATGTCTATTTCCTTCTGTCAAAATTAAAAATCGCGCTCGTTTTTATTCCTTCCAAATCACGAAGTTCACTCCTCACTCGTTTGATAGCGCTGGGCATGCGTTAAAACAAAGATGGCCGACCTTCAAAATAATTACAGTCAAACACCCTTCTTAAATGGATAATTAATATGCTTAATAAAAGGTAAGTGTTCTTCCTTAAATCATAATTCCTTATTTAAATTATTTAAAACAATGTTTTACGTTGTTCCTTCCGTCCTTTTACATAATTTAATATATGTAAACATTGTCATTAGTCAGGCTGGCAACATGCCGGCGAGCTTCGAATATTTCAAGCAAATTTAAATTAAAAATTGTTCACAAAAGTAGAAAAAATATAGGGAAATACAAGGTAGGGTGGCAAATAACATCATAACAGGGGAAAAGGGGTAAAGTTTAATTTTAGCTCAAATTGAATTAGTGTGCCACCTATTAGACAATCATGAGACCTTTCTAATGTACTTTATATTATGGCTAAAAGAGGTCTCCCTCATATTAAAACTAATTAAAAAAGTAGTTGCTGGTGTTCTTCTGTGTTTAGATATAAAAGTTGCTGTCCTTGAAAATGTGTGTAATGGGAATACTCAGCACCGCGTCTTACTACCCGTTCGGGTTACATGCTTAAGTAATAATTACGCTAATGGATTAGGAATTGGGAAGGTTGAGTATAAAGGAAGTTAACCCACAATTGCGTGGAGGGAGAGTGAAAAACCATTTAGGAAAAACCCACCCCTCAGTTCACCCGAACCCACAGACAAGGAAAGAACAGATCAACAACCATTAGGTTTAACGTGTTTCGCTCCTTTTCGAGGCTTTACTCCTTCAACGTTGGGATCGCTAGTTGCGGTCCCCAGTGACTACAAAGCAATCAAGTGAGTATTTTCTAAACGACTCACTTTAAACTTAAACTTACTAGAAGACCAATACAAAATATGAGCTCCTAGAGTTAACCAATCGGCTGGCTGTCACCGAGCAAGCTTCAGATAGCACCCTCCCCCATCTCTAACCCCACCCATAGTCCCTAAGTACCCTAATCTTGCCACACAAATAAACTTACTCTGACCGCACATTACAAAGAAAACTTGAAACACAGTGGTCTTTTTCTTTTCTTTTTTTTTATCAAAGGACTGACTGTCAACTGCAATTATTTGTTAAGGCCCGGTGCCGACGAGCGACTTGCAATCTTAGCATTACTTAGATTCGAACGATGGGGTTCACACGGGACGCGAGGTCTGGCGTCAAGTTGGCGTCATTGTCGCGTCAAAACTAGTGACACGGGTTTCCGCAAAACGTGGCGGTGACTCACTCTACCACTTAGCGTTCTGTCAGTCTCTGTGAAGATATAGAGCAGTGCTCACGAACTGCGCGCGTCATTGGGACGGTAATCAGTGTACTGTCAGAATGGAAGACGAAATAGACACATCACTTTTTATCAATGAGGTGCAGGATATATATATATCTGTAATTTGGAAGCCATCCTTAGAAGAATACCAAGACAAGAATAAAAAAACAAGCAGTATGGATGAAGATATGCTAGACGCTATATCCAAATACTGAAGAAATGGAAGCCACAATGCTAAAGCGACTTGGCGAATTCTCTCGCAATTTTTTTTCTAATATTTTCTATGAATTGGGTGACCTGGCGGTCTAGGGGTAAGGTGTCAGACTTCTGTCATATTTATCTGATTACCAAATCCTTCCTTCACCTCTGACAAGACATCTTGTGAATGTGGGAAATGCCAGGCCTCCACCGTGGTTCGGATTACACGTTAAACTGTAGGTCCTCCACTTCATCTCACAATCACCCTACCACTACACATTAGCGTAAGTGCGTATAACCCGAACGGGTAGTAAGACGTGGTGCTAATAATAATAATTATATGAATTAGAAAAAAAAATAATTATATACTGTGGAACCTCGTTTATAAGGACTAACTGGGACCATGTGTCATCTA
>CABFOV010007091.1:11642-30542 GCA_902141375.1 Timema poppense | reverse complement strand
TACCAGGACGCTTGCTGGAGCGCCGAGACGCGTTGCAGGCATTCAGAAAATCAGTATTAAGTGGTTTGTTAATTTAAAACAGGAGAAAGCTATAAATATGTCGCTATAGAATAAATAACCATACACTTAAAGTTTGATATATTTAAAAATAGAAATCATGTTAATAGTTAAACTGGCTCAACTCAATATTTTTTGTGTGAGAATTTGTGGTTTTAAGATCAAGAAAAAATACTCACAAACATTGATCTAGCCATTGACAATTAATTAAAATAAAATGTTAATAGAGTTGCAATGAAAAAAGTAAAAAATATTATTTATTTAAGATTTTATTAGGAGTTTTTGGAACATCAGAACTGGCATTTTAATCAGAAATACCCTTGTGTTTGGCACGTTCCCTTCAAATAGGTGAAATCCTTAATCTAGTATACTGTCCATGCTATAATTTTATATAGGATTTTATTTATTTATTTAAAAGTAATTGATAATTTATAATTTGTAACATATTTGGTTAATAACTATGAAATACCCATTAATTTAAAAAGTAAATATATGTGGTATTTCTTTTAAATATAGCAATATTAATATAAAAAACTCATTACTAGGATTGTAAGTCGCTATTTGGTTCATAACTGTCTGTGCACATCACAGTGGTCTTTACCTTTTGTTTAGGCTAAACATATTATGTTTACTGGCTCATAATATTCAGTGCTGCCACTATTAACTAAAAACTCTGTGAAACAATTGTAAAACAAATCTCAACCATACTAGGAAGGGGTTTGATAATCTACCTATAAATAACTGTCATTGTAGACATCTTGTATGCAAACTCAATTCAAAAGTAATTTGCAATATTATTATTATTATTATTATTATTATTATTATTATTACTATTATTATTATTAGCACCACGTATTACTACCCATTCGGATTATACACAACTACGTTAATGTGTAATGTTAGAGTGATTGTGAGATTAAATGGAGGACCTACAGTTTAACGTGGAATCCGAACCACGGTGGAGGCCTGGCACTCCCACACATTCACAAGCTGTGATTAATATAAGTCTTGTCAGAGGTGAAGTAAGGNTCCCACACATTCACAAGCTGTGATTAATATAAGTCTTGTCAGAGGTGAAGTAAGGAATTTTCATTATTAAATAAAGTGTTTAGACAACCACATGGAGGTTGAAATCATTCATATTCAAACTAGGTAAATATTAGAAAAGAGTAAAGTGTGGGATTCAATCAAATTCCCCCCCCCCTCAACTCTCTCCCATTAGGATAGCTAGAGCTAAACTATTGAATACAATTTATTTATTTTAGGAAAATTCCCAACATTTATAGCAGGAAAAATAGATCATTGGAATGTTGAAAAGAACTTTTTTTTTTTGGTATTGCGGTCCTATTTGGCCTAATGAAGCCAGGATGAAGAGGAAATTTAAAAAGTCACGTTGAGTATGCCCGGAAATAATTATGTATCTCTGCGCTGTTGGCCGGGGTTCAATCCTCGATCCCGGCACAGATTTATCTGATTACCAAACCCTTCCTTCACCTCTGACAATACATCTTGTGAATGTGGGGAATGCCAGGCCTCCACCGTGGTTCGGATTCCACGTTAAACTGTAGGTCCTTCATTTCATCTCACAATCACCCTACCATTAATAATAATAATACCATTACTAATTATAATAATTATGTCTCTCTCACGGTAAAATCAGACTACTAGTTTAATCCTTAATTGTGTGTCCACTATAATTCAATTGATAGTAAATATGTTCATAGAAAAACTTAAATAAAACTGACACAAGGGTTATAAAGTAAAATGAATTAAGTTTTAATAATCACTCCGGAATTATTTTTAAAGTATATGATACATTATTATTGACCGTTTCTATGGTCAGAGCTCCTGGTTAGACAACCAGATACTCCAGGTTTGATCCCCGGCACTTTCAGATCATTCTGTTAATTAGTGGGTCTGGAAAAGGGTAAAACTCTTGTCAATTGAGGCCAAATGAGGAGCTACTTGAAATAGTGGCTCAGGAGAGTTCTTTGTGCTGACAACATGACAAACTCAATCCACAAATGTTGGCACTATCCTAACCAAGATGCAGTGTCCGCTTAGTGAGTATAGCTCAGTTACCAGCTGACTCAATCATTTTTTTTAAAAATATATCATGATTTTTTAAAATTAACTTTCAAAGAGTTTGTTAATGGTTGAAGTTTAATCTTTTGGATCAGTTTACTTAAATTTCTCCATGGATATATTTATTCTGGTAACAGATAAAATATTCTGTTTATTTTGATGCCAAGGAAATTCCCTAGCTCCCTTGTGTGTATCATGTCTTACTAACCATCTGAACTATCAGTATTTAACTATACCAATGTAGTAGATATGATGGATATCTACCACAGTTGGTGTGGAAGGAGAATTGGAAAAAAAAATAATATATATACCTTCAGTGCATGTGGATGTGATTGACCTCCGACATGTGTATCACCAGACAATCCAGTTTATCACGAGAGTGACGTCATAGTGCAGATAACTAAATGATAAATATAAATTATTACTAGTTAATACTAGAAGTTCTATGAATTGAGGACCTCAATTATTTTATTCAAAAGTCCTTACGTTACTACAGTCTATCAAACTGATATTTTTCCTTGGTGAACAAATTAGACAAAAAAAAAGTATTCTACATTTATAAATTACTCATGCCCATGCTGTTTATGTCGTTGTTCTTGCAAAATTTTATTAAAACTAAAATAAATAAAAAACTTAGGTACTCTATTGATTTTTATGATTTTTAAATTAATTGTAATGAGCTTGAAAATGAAAAACCTACTAATCATCTGCCATATTGAAACAAGTAACCAAATTGGGGAAAAAAAATGTATACATATCTTTCAAACGATGTTCAGGGAATCTTCATAATCTTTATTATTATCATCATAATTAATGTTTTCGATCATTTGGCCAGTTCAGTTTATAAAATGCCTCCATCTTGCTCTTTTCTTCCACCACTATACATCCTTTAGTTCTTTCCAGTCATCATCTGTCACTCACAAACTTTGCTGTTATCTGCTCCTGCCATCTCTTCCTTGGCCTCTTTTTCGCTCTTTTTCTGTCAAACTTCATCTCATAAAATGTCCCTGCCAGATTTAGTTAAAATTGATTGCTGAATTTAACAGTTATTGCGGAACACACATTTAACAGAGAGAGGGTGACCTGGCGGTCTAGGGGTAAGGTGTCAAACTTCTATGCTGGCGGCCGGGGTTCGATCCTCGGTCCCGGCAAAGATTTATCTGATTACCAAACCCTTCCTTCACCTCTGACAAGACATCTTGTGAATGTGGGGAATGCCAGGCCTCCACCGTGGTTCGGATCCCACGTTAAACTGTAGGTTCTCCATTTAATCTCACAATCACCCTACCATTACACATTAGCGTAAGTGCGTATAACCCGAACGGGTAGTAAGATGCGGTGCTAATAATAATAGTAATAACAGAGAGAGAGCAGAAATGATAAAGGTCGAGTTAAATATGACCTCGCTAATTTTGGTCAATAAAAATGGGCATTAAGCTATGCGATATTTCTTCCCGAGATTTGATGTCGAATCACCAATACCAGAGAGGGAATTGAAAATAACACTTTCCAACGTATTGTGTATATTCACCTAAAGCGCTGATATCCTAATTGTTTGAACATATAGACATCTATTTCTGCTCGCATGCGGATGGAATCTGTGCAAGTAATATTGTTCTGATAATGGTTCAACCAACTATAACCAATATTATCATTGTAAGCCAGACATGGAAGAACCAGCCTTGTCTAAACGATGGAATCAAAACATTCGACTCTGATGTTTCTCGCTCCGGCAGAACACGCAAAATAACAGTTACAACCAAAAAGTAAATATTCAAACCAATCCATACAAATATGTAAATACACAACATAGCTTAGAGGTAATGGGACGAGTTACGTTTAATTATTTAATAGAGACTACATGATTTGAATTACTATATGTTTTAAACTCATTACCTAATATAGGTTTTTTCAATTACTAAACTCAGTTAAGTAATAAAAGTAAATATATTGCTTTAGTAATAATTTATTTTAATATCAAATATAAAATGTTTACAATAACTAGGGAGGTAAAAATGTATTTACTAGAAATTTAATGGTTGATGAAGTTCAACTTTAGCTCATTAAGTGGATAACCTTTTTTTTGAGCAAATTTCTCTTAATGGATTTATTACAATTATTATTATGTGTTCTGTCTTACGACAGGTCCATTACTTTTATAAATTGACCTATACCACCAATTTACCCAGCCCTCTGCGGCTCTTCTTTATTCTCAAGCTACCAGAATTTTCTTCTGTTCTTTAAGCCATCCAATATTTGAATCCTCCTTTCTTTCTAAGTTCCTCTTTCCTTCAACCTTTCCTTCTATGACGTCGTGTAGAAGATAGTTTCTCTAAACGTCTTAAAAATAAATATATTTCATTAAGTAGTGTGTTGACCTATGGACAGTAAATAGAAAAAATTAAGAACGCTCACTATTTTTAGATAAACTTAATATATTGAAAAATGGTAATATTTAAGAATGAAACCAAACAAAATGTTGGCATGTTTGAAGCTCTATAAATCAATTTAAACTATCTTTATTAAATTAATAAATAATTTCACTGGTAATATATTACTGTACCATTAATTATATAATCTTCAATGGATAAAATATTTTAACCACTAATATTAAAATAACAGTTAATAGTAGAATAAGTATTATTATACTAAATAGTAGTATTAATATAGTTAGTATCAGTGTGCCCAAAGTTTTGGATACCTAATTCTATTCGAAGGTAATTTGAAGAACCATTTTATGTCTTTCAGTAATTATAAATTAGTAATGCCAAATGAAGGGGGAAAGAAACACAATGATACACCTCTAAGCTGGCTGAATCTATAATTAATTAATATTTATCCCCACCCCATCTTATTTCTAAACTGGAATATTCTCATTTAACTACACTAAATTAGTGTAAGTGGAAGATTGTTTAACTGTAGAGAGAGATAATGCAACCTTCGTTTACCTCGAGAGAGAATTGTAACTATTGAGAAATACAATTGACTCGGATTTGAACCACGATCTCACCGTCACTATTGAACCAAATTAGTATAGCATGTTGTTAAGTCCACTGGACCACAGATAAAACATAGCACAGCTTATCATGCTGGTTACCATGGTAACTACAGGCGTTTAGCAACACTTGCACTTGACACTTACTACCACTTATTATTATTATCGCGTCTTACTACCCGTTCGGATTATACGCACTTACGCTAATGTGTAATGGTAGGGTGATTGTGAGATGAAATGGAGGACCTACAGTTTAACGTGGAATCCGAACCACGGTGGAGGCCTGGCATTCCNATTATTATTATTATTAGCACCGCGTCTTACTACCCGTTCGGGTTATACGCACTTACGCTAATGTGTAATGGTAGGGTGATTGTGAGATGAAATGGAGGACCTACAGTTTAACGTGGAATCCGAACCACGGTGGAGGCCTGGCATTCCTCACATTCACAAGATGTCTTGTCAGAGGTGAAGGAAGGGTTTGGTAATCAGATAAATCTGTGCCGGGACCGAGGATTGAACCCCGGCCGCCAGCACAGAAGTCTGGCACCTTACCCCTAGACCGCCAGGTCACCTACTACCACTAATGTAAGCTACAGATTGCCCAGATATATAATGTTGCAACACTTCATGAATTATATATATTTCTATATAATCTATATTATATATTTGATCTCGATGCACTAAGGAGGTTGTAGGTATCATTTGAATATCACCTCCTTGATAAAGTGTATATATATAAAATTTAATCAAAATCATTAAAGTGAATTTCGAGAAAATCGATTATTTATATTTCTGTCCTTAAATCTAGGGTTTGACGTCCAAAAACTCCTCAAAAAGACTTTATTAAAACCCAAGATACTAAGTTTTAGTCCAATGAGTAGAATAATTTCGGCTCCAGCCCGAGGTACAGACAGACAGACAGACAGACAGACAGACATACATCATTGTGAAAGTAACATTTTGTTTTCAAGGGGGTCATGGAACATCGAAACACATAAAAATATCTAGTTTGTATTTTTTGGAGATCACAATACTTTCTCTCCGAGGTGTATAGAGGAAATAAAAACAAAAAACATTTAATACAAAAAAAAATATGAACAATTATTTTGTTTTGTTGGTAACAATAAGTGTTCCCGGATCAAGAATGTAAACAATGTCCGTGAGAAGATATATTGAATACTTCGTGATAGCTGCAATCATTGTTTCAGTACAATGTCTTCTACCGAAACTAGTTCGCAAATAGCACCATTGTTGCTCTGAGCTGTGTAGTGCCAAGTCTTGAAGTTGACCTCCACAAGGGGTTCAGATGCAACCCGCCATATGTCTTATACCCGATGAAAGGGAAGAGGTTGAGGTGAGGTAGTGGTTGTTAGAGGCTTACAACCTCGCAAGGGTGTTAGTCCAATGCCCCATGACTTGATCCGCCCAGAACTTCTCCAACACATTAACCAATTAGACGGCTCGATGGAGGTAGCGCTGTTGTGTGCTATGGGGTGGCCACTGCTCGGAACAAAGTGAGGGACCGGAAGGAGGAAGAGGAGACCTTGTTCAAGAGGAGGGGGTTTGAAACCCGAGTGTACTATAGGAGACCTTGTTCAAGAGGAGGGGGTTTGACACCCGAGTGTACTAAGGAGACCTTGTTCAAGAGGAGGGGGTTTGACACCCAAGTGTACTTAGGAGATCTGGTTCAAGAGGAGGGGGCTTTACACCCGAGTGTACTTAGGAGACCTTGTTCAAGAGGAAGGGGGTTTGACACCCGAGTGTACTGGGGAGATCTGGTTCGAGAGGAGGGGGTTTGACACCCGAGTGTACTAGGGAGATCTTGTTCAAGAGGAGGGGGTTTGACACCCGAGTGTGCTGGAAGGATCTGGTTAATCAGTAGGGACTGTAGCAGGCAGTATTATCACTTGTCAGTTATGAATACTACCATAATCTCGGGATTAACAAATTATTTAGACCAAATGATTCCTAACATCATAAAATATACTTATTGAAACCCTCACAAATTTTTCTCCACTATTTTTATGAACATTCAATAAATACATCTTTATAAAAAGCATATTTTACTGGCCTTTTGGGCTATACGCTAGTATAGAGACAGTTACATTTTATAAATATAAAAGTATTAAACAAACAGAAAACCTCACATGTCTTATTTGCGCCTTTGGCAAATGTTGTTTTATTCATATTTAAAAAAAATATCAACCTAGTTACTGGTGATATTAAATAATGTGATTAAAAATAAATACAGAATATTCTAAAATTGCTTCTTGACGCCCAAGATAAGTAGAGAGGAGCCCAAAATCTCTGCAGAAAACAGTTTTAACAAGTCTGCTCTAGTCCAGGCCTATCAAATTTGCAGACCGTGGGCCGCATGTGGCCTGATCTACGATCATGTCTGGCCCGCGGACATTTTAATTAAAAAATACATAATGAGTCTCGACTATTGTTTTTTTTTATAAAAAATATACAAATCACTTTTTGTAATTATAGCATTTGGAAGTTGGGCATTATTTGGGGAAATCAAGCAAGTAAGGTTAATGTACCAGAAACCTGTAAATAGTTCAATATGTGCAGTGTCTGGCAGCATATGATTGTGGAAAAATTAGTTTTATCTTGTGAACAACAACAAACAAGATCATGGTTTACATAAACTTTTTTGTCATTAATTGAAAGTCACCTATATCCTAACATTCACACAACTGTTGCAAATAAAATGTAGTTGTATATTTCTGTTAAAAAGACAGCAACTTTTATAATTGGGTTATAATAAAGCTACACCGTACAATTAATTATTCAAATAGATTGAATAACGACAGCTGGACATTGAACCCAAGACTTCTGTCATAGCATGCCAATGCTCTACCATTGATAAATTCGTGGATCATCTCATGATATCCAACCACCCATCAATAGCTATTTCTTAAAATATGAGTGAAGAATGACTCTGAGCAGGGGACGAACCCTGGATAGTTCATTGTCAGAGCATTGGCGCACTAAACCAAAGGTCCCGGCTTTGATTGTCAT
This sequence comes from Timema poppense, assembly GCA_902141375.1. NCBI lineage: Eukaryota > Metazoa > Arthropoda > Insecta > Phasmatodea > Timematidae > Timema > Timema poppense. The sequence continues at coordinate 22,375 of CABFOV010007091.1, read as the reverse complement.
ACCTAGGTGTCATCCTTAAATCAATTCGAATCTTAGAATTGTATTTAATATTAATCTTTAATATTAAGGAGCTTATAATTGAGATATTTTTACTAAAGACGCAGATAATTTTGAATTTTTAAAATGCGGCCCTTCAAAAATTTCATTCCTCAATTTGACCAATATATTCATATGAATATGACACGCCTGACTTGGGATATTAGATTTCAGGAGGAGAAATATATTTAGGGCCAGTCTTATGACTACCGGATACATGTTGATATTAGAAGGTTAATGTTAATGACCAGATAAAGGTTATCAGCCACTTTAATATTTTACAACTACTATGAACTGAATTATCTGCCGGATAGCTATCTGTAGGATAAATATATTTTAAATCAGATAACACAAGGTTGGCACTGTTTTTACTGGTGCGCGCAAGCGTATGAACTCCGCTACTACCATACAACCTAGCGAGTGGCAACAACGCTCAACATTTGTTAAATAATGGCAGTTAAACAAGTGCAAGGAAACAGTTGGAGTCACGTGGGTGCAGAAGTTAAGTTGTCTTGCAAGTACTAATTTCGGTGTCTTCCAAAATGTGGGCAATAGCTTGGTACAATGTTTAAAAAATTTAGTTTATTGTTATAACATTTAAATAATTTGTCCTTATATTACTATGACGCTACAAATAGCTTGTCAGTTTTTGTAAAAGTGTGAATTTAATATTCTGACTGTATGTATAGTTAGAACCTGGGCCGGTGATTACTAAATACGTGAACTAAGATTTTAACTTAAAAACCGATTATGATTGGCAAAACCACATGAAAAACAATGCTTCACTATAGGAACTCCAATTTTAACTTTCAGTGATGGATAAACACATTTTATTTGGCAGATATATGCTATCTTGCGGTCATAAAACGCACTTTCAACTCATCGACCAGATACAAATATTTAGCCGCCAGATCATTATTTATTCAGGAGTTATAAGACTGGCCCTTAATATTCTAGAGGAGTGGTTCCAAAACTATATGTCGCATGCATATTTTAGGTGTGTTGAAAAAAGTTTTTGAAATGATTACATTCATTTTAATTAATTTAAAATATAAAACTCATTAAAAACTGGGACAAAGTAAGAAGGTAAGCCTACATTTTAAAACTAGTCCTCCTTCTCTTTATGTTCTTTAAAACTAGTTGGGTCAAAAAAAATTGCCATTCAAAAAATTTGTTTGTGGTACTAAATTGCTACATATGGGTTTTTATGGACAGAGGTTGAATATTTGTCACGAGAATTAGATGAAAACATATTTAAATGAAGATAAAATGTTCTAATCAAATTCCAGCATGCACATGGAAAATATTCAAAAACTGTTGGGAGAAAGAAAGATATACGCTTGAGATTTATTTTGTTAAATAATGCTATTTTTTCTTTCTCTTGACATCTTGTACAAAACGTATTGTGATACATTTCGACGTTTCATGACCCCCGAAACAAACAAAAAAATCGCATTTGTGTCTATCTGTCTGTCTGTCTGTCTGTCTGTCTGTACCTAAGGCTAGAGCCGAAACTATGTTACCGATTGGTATCTGGAGTTTTCATAAAGTCCCTCCTAGGTGTTTTATGAATAAGATATCCAACACCAAATTTAAGGAAAGATTACTTAATGGCAAAAAGAGATAAAGTGATTTCCTCCCAATTGATTACATTTTATTTCTAGATATTTTTTATCATCAAAAACACGATGGAAATTCTAATTTTTTTCATGAAAATAACTTTTAGGTTATTTCACATGAACGAAATTGAATTATTTTCTTCATTTAGATGCAACTATTTGAGATACGAGATAATTTGTCATTGTAAAGTTGTAGTACCATTGAAATAAAAACCTTTTATTTGAAATATATTTCTTATAAAACCAACAATTTATGCACTATAAGCAAATATATATACTTTTTAATACAGTTCCTTGAAAATTAATTGGATTCTTATACTCATTGGTGGACAAATATATTTTTCTTTAGCACTTTTTGTTTGTAACAGTGCTCGTAGTTCCTAACGCCATAGAGTAACAGTGTATATTATTACATTTATGATATTTGGTGTAATGTTTCTAAAACAAAACTATATAAACCTTTTATTTCGTTTCACAAATATTATAATTTTTAAGAAAAGAGGGAGAAATTGTGTCGATGTGCCGTACAATTTATTTCATAAAAATTACAAAAAATACACACATCAGCACGCGCTCCTTTCCATACCTTATTAAAGTGTTATTCCTAAAAAAAAAAATCCAGCTGCCTCGATGGTCAAATGGTATAAGACTGACTCTACTCTTGCAATGATTGGGCTGCTGATGATGGATAAATCGGTGTTTGAATAACTCTTGGGTGTACTAAGTATGGCTTTACCTAAATTATTATTATTATTATTATTAGCACCGCGTCTTACTACCCGTTCGGGTTATACGCACTTACGCTAATGTGTAATGGTAGGGTGATTGTTAGATGAAATGGAGGACCTACAGTTTAACGTGGAATCCGAACCACGGTGGAGGCCTGGCATTCCCCACATTCACAAGTTGTGATTAATACACGTCTTGTCAGAGGTGAAGGAAGGGTTTGGTAATCAGATAAATCTTTGCCGGGACCGAGGATTGAACCCCGGCCGCCAGCATAGAAGTCTGACACCTTACCCCTAGACCGCCAGGTCACCTTTTACCTACATTATTTTCCTCCATACCTCCATTCAAATACAGGTACATCTTAATTAAGTTCCACTTTACTCATCCTTAGGACATTACCGTAACTAGTAATTGTGATTATAAGCCTAACTTTTAGTAGGACGTGTTGCTAACCAAAAATATACTATTGCTGTTAGAGTTATTTAAAATTAAAAAGATAATACATTTACTGTGATATCTTGTAAACAAAGTTTTGTATTAAATTTAACTAAAAATTATTTTACCTAATTACACAGATCATCAAACACTTTATATGTTAAGCTAGTGACAGTAAACTAGTATGAGTGATTCACGTAAGCTCAAGTATACTAGTTCTAAATCCTTATATTAGGATAGGCCAGGGTGGTTCTTAAAGTACTTTCTAGTTAGGCTTAAATAATCTTATTTAAAAAAAGTATGATGTGCTCTCTAATTAAAATATGGAATAAAAACTCTTTCCAAAAATTTTATTGCCAGAAGTACACTATTATACTCTTATCATCCTAAAGCTAATAATGTATACACAGATAAACTAGATGAGTCTTAGGAAATAATACCTAGGAAATAAAACGATCTATTATATGTCTTCATTAAGAAAATGTTAGATTTGAATTATCTCGTTTTTTATACAAATACATTTCTGGGAAATTAAAATATATTCTTATAATCACTTGGATATTATTCGATCATTGATAACATTAACTTTTAAAATTAAGTACAAGTTAAATTAAGTTAAAAAGACTTAAACATATCCATATTAACCACATGGATAGAAGTTTGTATCAATATTGTTGGTGATGCATGAAAATGAGAAATGATCATTTCTAACACATCCTTGGTATTTATGTTGGTCATTTTACTTCCAAGGCATAAAATATCGTGCTGCAACCTATATTAATAATTATCAATTTACCTTTTTATGTTCTTGTTCTTAGTTTTACTATCCACCTGCTCTATAATTTATAGATGACTCATTCATATTCATTAATATTATGAATTTAATTTGAGTAATTAGGTGGTGATGAGGAAGTTACTCAGTGCAAAATATTTAAGAAGAAATATCCACAGCATTTTCAACTTTGATTCAAACCAAGACTTTATCGTCACTATAAAACTAGACTATATTAAATTGAAGGGTATTGTCTGTGGGCCCAAATATTCTAATCCAAATTTAAATGAGATTATTACTATGACCAATTTTGTTTTGAGTGACAAATGTGATTTGAATCATCCATAATGAATAAATGTATATAGCTGTGTTTATTATACATGTGCAAATTATTGAATTGTTTGTAAATAGTAAATATGAACCAATTATAGGAAGCTTATACATGCAAGAATGTAAGCTATGAAAGGAAAAAAATTACATGTATCTAATTTATACTTGAAGTATTTTGATTTTACTGAACATTCTAGTTTTGATTTTTTTTTTTTTAGGGTGGTCCTTATATGCTCGCTAAATGGTTTGATTAGTTTAAAACTTTAGTTGCTTAAAATTGACATAAAATACATTTATTTACTGGCTACTATCAGAAAATTAAATCATAATAATATGTGTATAGTTATGCAACTTATATAATTGATACAGAAATATTTAATTAACGTTTACTATAATTTTAATATAATATAATAATTATAGCTAGAAAATTATAAAATAAAAACTTACACTTTAACAGCAACTTCTTAAGTTAATATATATTTAATTCTCATTTAAAGGATGTATTGTATTGGAGGAATATTTTTACCACAAAACAGTGATGAATCTTTATGGTTTATGTAATATCAAATAAAAAATTTGATTTCTTTCAAACTTGATACCTTTATGCAATATGATCACATCTTGAAGAAACCATCATGTTTACTATAAAATTGTTAGCTCACTGATGGTGATTTTTGAAAATCATATTATTCTTTTAGAAAAGTATTTATTGATTTTGTTCAAAATTAATTAATGGGGTGTGTTTCTCATGCTAAATCAAAGCGTTCTGTTTTTCCCGCAGGTAAATACATCTATACTGGGACTTAGAAAAATATTGTTTCTAGCTATAATAGACAATTTTAGAAAGTATACACATTTTTTTTTTAGCACTGCGACTTACTACTTGTTCAGTTAATAAACGTATGCACTAATTACACCAATGAGTTAGAGATGAGGAAATATTAATTTTTGAAGAATTTTACCCGCATTTACGTGGAAGGAGAGTGGAAAATAAGTTTGGAAAAATAACCTCAGTACACACGACTGGGATTTGAACCCTGCTCTCCTTGTGATTGGTATTCTAGTTTAACACGAGTTTGACACCTTTTAGACCATGAGACCACCGAAGCGGGTACTATTTAATAAAGTTTAGAGGAATTTGAGGGTAAACTATTGAAATAATGTATTTTTAGTATTTAATAATAATACAAGCTATTTATTGTGACATAAAATTTACTGTACACTTATGTTCACTTATATACTGGGTACTGGTTTGAAAATTTTCACATTTAAATCATAAAATGTATATTTAAAATCCCATCTTAGAGGTATAATTATATTGATTTTGTTATAATACAATCTATTCAGCACTATCCTACTACTTTAGTTATTGCCAAGTTCTCCTCGACCAGAAATATTAGTAGTTTTGAAAAGTATATTAATAACTTAAAACCACGTCGTTGGCCCCAATATCTAAATGTAAATCTATTTTAGTCTTTTTTCAAGTAACAGGAAGGTCAAGATTTGAATGCTGGCCAAGTATACTTATGATTGTTTATCTAAATGGTTTTCCCCTTTACCTCCAAAGTGAAATGTGCTATAATTTTCTGTGAAATTTTACCTTAATCATCCTCAATCTATCAACGTAGTCATTAATATGTGCGTAAAAACCAAACGGCTACTTAGACGCCGTGAAAACAAAACCGACTTAGATCTGTGTGCATAGCTTGGATTTGTAAACCAAACAATCTTCCTCTAAACCTGATTGTTATTTCATAAACTGAGAAATTGGTTGACTTCAGATACTAAACCATAAGTACAACCCTTAGGGTTAGTTTCATAGTCAGACTTATTACGACTCAAGTGTGGCGCTGTACTAAATACAAGATGACATCTACCGAATATCGAATGGAATGGGCTAGTTTCGAATATGAGTCTAGCCCATTCTATTCTGGTATAGGTGCCGTCCCATATTTAGTACAGCACCGCACTTAAGTCGTGTTATTAAACTGGTCCTTGGGGTACAACATCGAGAAAATGCACTTGCATTATTGTGATAAACAACTATTGGTACGTTTCACGTACTAAACTGCACAAACTCCTCTGGGCCAAGATTCAAAGTGTATCTCTTCTTAAAGCATTAATAATAATATTTAGCACCACGTTATACTACCCGTTTGGGTTATACGCTTTAAGTACTTACGCTAAAGGATTAGGGATTGGGAAGGGTGAGTTAGTGGAGGTGAACCCGCATTTTCGTGGAGGGAGAATGGAAAACCATTTAGAAATAACCACCCACAGTTCACCCGACCGAGATTCGAACCTCGATATCCCCGTCCTCAGAATTCTAGCTCAACACGACTAGCGCGTTAGCCAACTACGCCACCGAGGCGGTGTCTTAAGGCATTGGCTTCTTTCTTTTGGCATGGAAATGAAGAGCCATTGAAACAAACGGTTATCTTCGATAATTCTTATCGTTTTGCAATTTTATTTTTGGAATGGAATAGAAGCATGTTTATTAAGTTATACTTTTCATATACACACCTCTATTATTTCAACAGTGATAAAATATAAATAAAATTGACATATTTCAATAGAAAACTGCTGGTTTCATAACATAAAATAAGAAAATGTAACAATTAATAAACATAGATACAATATCTTAAAAGATATGTTGAAAATCTTAATATAAAAACTACACTGTTCTCGAGAAAAACTGATATTTCCAATCGTATAATTTTTCCGCAAGACCTGTCCGTTAGCTAGCGCCATCTACGGTTTCCGTGATCCATCTGTTCTTGTTGGCACGGAAGGATACTTTGGTCGGTTGTGAAGCTACGCCCTCCCACCCACCATCCCACAAAATAGTTTTTAGACTTAGATTCGACAGGGCCAAAGCCCTTAACAAGTAATAAAACCTATTGTAAGCTTAATGACGTAGACCATATGGTAATTATTACCCAAACACAGCTCTAACTTCTTTAACAGATTTGTCCTGTGTGGGCGGCCGGGGTTCAATCCTCGGTCGCGGCAAAGATTTATCTGATTACCAAACCCTTCCTTCACCTCTGACAAGACATCTTGTGAATGTGATGAATGCCAGGCCTCCACCGTGGTTCAGATCCCACGTTAAACTGTAGGTCCTCCATTTCATCTCACAATCACCCTACCATTACACATTAGCGTAAGTGCGTATAACCCGAACGGGTAGTAAGACGGGGTGCTAATAATAATAATAATTATTATTATTATTTAACAGATTTGTCAGTTATAAAAGTGCAGTTTGGTACCATTTAGGGGAGAGCTATACCATGATTTTCTTAAGAATGGACATCTAGAACTCTTTTTTTGGAAATGACGAAAATAATTTTTACCTTCAACGTTGAATAAATTTTAATATACAAATAGTTTTATTGTATTGCCTGTATAACATCCATAAAAAGTTACAATTACAGACCAAATGAAAAGGCGTATAGATATGTGAAAGTGGATATAGTAGAGGGTATATATGTGCTGTCTCTGATCCTTATTCTACCACTCAACTAGGAAACGTATTCAAACATGTAGTTAAGTTATCTTCTTTGCCATGGTGGAATAAACTATGACAGATTACATGTTTAATATAATATGTAAGAATACAAGATCAAGGCAAAGCTACTGAAATTGGATTTTGAATCGCTCCGTTCCTTTCTCCTTTGTTTTTCATACTTTTTTTTGACGTTGTTTTAGATGGGTGAAATTTTGTCCGTAAGAAAATCTTGACTATCTTAAAATATAAGATTTTTAAAAAATAAATATGTTTTTTTAAATTAAATTTAAAAATACATATAATTTTAACTTTCTTTCTCTTGAGTATGTGAACTAAACACTAAATACATGTATTCAGGTGTTGCCATGAAATGGCAGCCTGGAATCGAATCTCGACCAATATTAATTAAGATGTAATTTCTTAAATAGTTTCCCTACCTACGCTTTGCTCATTACTTTCATGCGTGAATTGGTACAGTTTATTATGGTGACTAAACAATAAATATTAAATTGCATAAATGTAAATATATTATAATTATAATTTATAAATAGTTATTCAATTATTTCAAGTAATTACAGTTCAAGAGTTTTAAGGGGGAAAATTGGTTATTTTATTCTTTTTGCGTACCAATGAGTGGAGCTAAAATTTAGTCCAGCTAGACACATATAAGAAGTTTACACAGTTAAATATTTATAAATAAAAATAGAAATTAAATAATTTTTTAATATATAAGCCATTTAAAAGTGGTAAGTTAAATTGTTGTTACTTTATATAAATACTCTTATTTTAAAATCGGGATTATGTACTCTATCTTATTTTGTAGTATACAATGTCATTATTTAAAGATCATTATTTTAAACATAACTTTAACTCGTTAATTGTATTAATGTGTCCAGAATAAATCATTACAAATATATATTTTAAATCTATATTTCATGAAATTTAGCTTATCTATTATATCGATTGTATAAACAACACCCACTCATGGAACATAATATACCAAGCAGAGACAGAGGATAAGATAATCCCAACTAATGACACACCCAGGAAAAGTGGACGCTGACTTTTTCAGCTGGTCGGCGATTCTGGAATGAGCCTAGACATAGCAACTTGCTAACTTTTCCAATATGACCCACCCACCCCCTCATATGTTTCCTGTCAAAATATTATATATTCAAAAATCTTTATAGTTATCATAATTATCATCGGATAACCCATTATTTTACTAAATGGGAATAATAGGTACAGATAGTGAGATTTGCTAAAAAAAAGTTATTTCTAAAAACGTTTAAGCAATAAACTATGACAACTAAACATAGTTGTTTGAGGAAAAAACACATACGTAAAATATATCGGCCCACATATACTTGATTTCAAAATGATACCACTTATAATCTAAAATTATCAAATATAATTTAATTTAGAATGTTTATTTTAAAATCAACTTTCCAAATGTGAAATATTTGAGGTATTTTATTGTTTCATTTAAAATTTCTATTTTGTTCAAATATGTCTAAAGTTTTGGACAAGTCAATCCAGTTAATATTCAATTAATTTCGACTTGAGCTTTGTGTCTTGTTTTTACTCGGGTGAGCTATTATTTACCCTGCGCTATGTAAATGAACCAAACAATTTAATAATGTTATAAATTGATATTGTTTGACTCTGCACCATTTTTTAAAACCAGTAAAATTGGAGTAATTTAAATATTTTATGAATAAATATTAATATTAGTTTTATACTGCTAAGACGATGGGGGATAGTAAGGAAGCTGTTTCAAGAAATAAAGAAGTTTTACTAAAGGCTAGCAAATAAATAAATTTATAAGTGAACATTAAAAAGGCTAAATATAAATGATCAGAGAATTGAGGACGATAATTTATAATATAATATCTAGCACGGCGTCTTACTACTCGTTCAGTTTATACACTTTAAGTACTAATTACACTAATGGATTAGGAATTGGGAAGGTTTAAAAGGAGAAAGTGAACCCGCATTTGCATGGAGGGAGAGTGGAAAACCATTTAGGAAAAACCACCCCCAGTTCACCCAACCGAGATTCGAACCTCGATCTCCCCGTCCTCAGCAGTAGAGCTCAACACGACAAGCGCGTTAGCCAACTACGCCACCGAGGCGGGTCTACGATAATTTAAAGATTACTGCAAACAACATATCATTCGACAGGTTCAATGAGTATAAATATTTAGGAAAAACTTTAACTAACAATAACGATATTAAATTGAAGACTAGAAAAAAAATCAGTTTGGAAATGTAAGATATTACTCAAGCAATAAATTGTTGCCATCTCGCCTGATGTCAAGGAATGTACAGCTCAAAATATAACCTACAAAACAATGGTTTTACCGGTTGCTCTCTATGGGTAGTTACTAAGAACCCAATATAAAACGTTTAATTGTATCCTTTCTGTAAATATTGAGGAATTGGTTTCAAATATTATATTTAAAATGTGCTATATTATGAGTATGATATAACAATTGACAAAACACAGTTTAATAGTAATACAATTTGTATTTCAACTAAAAATATAGAAGTATATAGTATTTATTTATTTTTAAATATGTATGAAATAAGTATTTAAAAAACTAATGGATTCAATTATGATGTAATTAAAAAAATGTGTGTATTTATAACCTGTATACTAAACTCATTTTATAGTATGGTAGTACCGTAACAACATGACTAGCTTTATTCATAATTTACAGATTTTTAGAATTAAAATCTAGATATAAGCAATTATTATTTTTCTATAAATATATGTATCTAATTTATTATTAATTATTTGTTATAACATTAAATAAGATACTGATTTGTAATATATTCCATATTAATTTTATTTAAATTTTAAATTCCTTGTCTTTGTCATGCTATTTTTCTTGTTATTTGCACTGTAAATTTCATAGTCTCTCTGTAGTAACACCAAATAGAAAGCCACAAATATAATACTAAGGAAAATGAAAAAGTTGTTTAGGGACTGGTACTAGGTTTAGAAGGATTCTTCCTTAAATTGGAAGATTTAGAAATAATTACGAACATAATTGGAAGTCAACTCTGAAAATATTTTGGTATATTTTTGGTATAAGTTACAGATGATTAATTTTTCAGCTTCAGTACATTGACTTCTGAATATATGAAAATTATGTTACTAGTTTAAATAAATGTAAAAAACATTTACTTATTATTATTAGCACCGCGTCTTACTACCCGTTCGGGTTATACGCACTTACGTTAATGTGTAATGGTAGGGTGATTGTGAGATGAAAAAAAGAGGACCTACAGTTTAACG
>CABFOV010007091.1:0-10976 GCA_902141375.1 Timema poppense | reverse complement strand
AGAGTGGAAAACCATTTAGGAAAAACCACCCCCAGTTCACCCGACCGAGATTCGAACCTCGATCTCCCCGTCCTCAGCAGTCGAGCTCTATACGACAAGCGCGTTAGCCAACTACGCCACTGAGGCGGGAAGGTTTTAAATAATATGATGACAAGTTGATACGTTTTAACTCCATTTTTGCTTGAACTATATTTTGAAATAACTGATCATTTTTTTTTAAATTACGTGAAAATTATGGGCGTCTGAAATGCGTTTAGGTGCTCAAGTGAGCCACCCCTTAAATTAGTTTTTTTTTTCGTTTATCTTTAAAGAAAAAAAAAGATTCCTTAGCATGATTTCGCTATGGTGTCAGCTATAAAATACAGACATAGCGTAGTAGAAAAAAGTAAGAATGTTATCTTTCATTATAGTCATGGTTTTCAATTATATGAACAAGTTATAAAGAATACACCCTGTTTGGTTTTTAATCACGTATTATTATTATTATTATTATTATTATTATTAGCACCGCGTCTTACTAATCATTCGGGCTTTATACACTTAGGCTAATGTGTAATGGTAGGGTGATTGTGAGATGAAATGGAGGACCTACAGTTTAACGTGGAATCCGATCCACAGTGGAGGCTTGGCATTCCTCACACTCACAAGATGTCTTGTCAGAGGTGAAGGAAAGGTTTGGTATTCAGATTGATCTGTGCCGGGACCGAGGATTGAACCCTGGCCGCCAGCAAATAAGTCTGACACCTTACCCCTAGACTGCCAGGTCACCTTTATCACGTATTGATTTCTTTAATGTTTCACTTCTTTTACTACTAATATAATATAAAAGTAAATATTTATCCTTTAAAGGCATCAACCACACTTTCGTTTTTTTATACTTTTAAGTAACATTTTAAATTTTAGTATTTAGAGAATAATATATTATTTGTAAATCAATCAAATAAGAGGTTACAAAGAGTTGTATGTTACATTAAACAAGTTTGAAATTTTACGTAACTATTAATTTTATATAATAAATAATGATAGTTAAATGATTTTTATTTAACATGAGATCATTTGGGACTTAGATAAACATATTAAAATTTGAAAATATATTATATTTAAGATATTAGGCTCTCTAGCAATGGTCTAAAAATTTGAAATTGTAAAACACAAATTAATGTTATCCATTCATTATTATAATATTTATCAATGATCATGATATATATTATTATATAAATATAATCTAATTGAAACAAAATGACTAAGGAAACATTTTTGGAAAAGTCAATATCAAATAGTGAAAGATTAATGAATAGATGGTGGCCTTGAGAAAATATAAAAATGGCAGTTTCCTAGCTGAAGATTCTATTAGTAATCCTCTTCTCCTTTAGTTGTGTTGCCGCGTGCACAGCTATCATTTAATGACTAGTTTCTATGTAATTCCACATCATCCTCAGGTCTTAAAAAACACATACTAAATATAGTTGAACTACAATGCAAAATTATATAATAGCTATATCTGTTAGGTGACCTGGCGGTCTAGGGGTAAGGTGTCAGACTTCTTTGCTGGCGGCCGGGGTTCAATCCTCGGTCCCGGCACAGATTTATCTGATTACCAAACCCTTCCTTTACTTCTGACAAGACATATTGTGAATGTGAGGAATGCCAGGCCTCCACCATGGTTCGGATTCCACGTTAAACTGTAGGTCCTCCATTTCATCTCACAATCACCCTACCATTACACATTAACGTAAGTGCGTATAACCCGAACGGGTAGTAAGACGCGGTGCTAATAATAATAATAATAATAATAATAATAAATTTATATTATAGCTATATTTGTTAGTTTGTGAATTAATCGATGTAGAAATGTGTTAGAGAAATAAAGGTGACAACAAGAAATTGATAAAGGTAAATGAATATTTACCTGTGATTGTAGAGTAAAGTGTTTTACCTCAATGCTTGTTTCTGAATGAACCAATTTAAGAGAAATTACACGAGGTGAAAAGACATGACAAATCAGCACTGAAATCATTCTCTCCAAAGAAAATGTATAACCAGGGTAGGTGTGTGAGCATATTTGTTAAATGTGTGAGACTGTGGTCTGTTTGAATACTATACAAATGGATATAAATTGGTATGGAGATATTAAATTAGTGGTTATATAACATTTCAAACTTGTTAAATGTGTAATACAACTCTGTGTGACATCTAATTTAAAAAAAATAGTTGTACACTGATCAATTTACTCATATATTTTCATCTTTATATTAAATTTTAATGCAGTAAATGATCAAATGTCTGAATTGTAAGGCCCAGAAGAGTCATCAACTAGTAATCCTACCTGATTAGTCAATGTACATGGCTCTAATGTTCTACATGTGTCTAATTAGTATCGGGAAATATAAACGTTTACAAAAAAGTAGGCTTTCTCAGGGTAAATGGGTGTATTTACAGTTCCACTATGTCATTACCTATCTGGGCTTCAAACCAGTCTGATAGAAACCGATATCCAATGTCTGAAACTAAGGGCTTCAATGCTCTTCGCTAAATAAATGGGGTGTCATACGCAAGTTTAAGGAATTTGTCAAGTTACTGTTGATATTGTCCTAAAACCCGCTTCTTTGGTCGGATGAAATAATGAATAACTATCGCAATATAATGGACTACAGATGATAAGGACGTCGTGGTTTGATTCCGATTTTGGTATACTGAGTTTGAAGCAAGATGAGATAAACCTAAATATATAGCCTAGGCTTATCTTGATTAACGAAATGTCTGTACAAGAGAAACCCAGCAATCAATCACCTAAAGGAGCATAATCTTTCAAGTATTATGTATTATCAATTAGAAAAGGCTTTAGTTTACCATTGTGTTGTTAAATTTTAGGTTAAATCAACTCTATTATATTATATATATAACATATATAGATTATACTATAATATTATATATATAATCTAATATATATATATAGATTCTACTATAATATTATATATATGTATATATATCAACTCGACTATTATATATGTATATATAGACTCTACTATGATATTATGTATGTATATACACTACATTATAATATTTAACATAGTGATTAAAAAATCACATTTTAAAGATTATTACTTGATAAATAATGGATAATGAATTGGTGAAATCTTTTCTAGTCAATAAGTTCTATTATTATTGCCATAACTGATGGTACGTGAATCAATAATTTGGTCTCATCAGGTCGGTTTGTTGGTTTACTTGGAGCCCAAGGTTCAAATCCTGGCTGGACTTACATATATGTTTTTCCTAGTTATCCTCAAACACTCCTTCCATGCTAATACTGATACATTTCTTCTAGACCTCAATATTTTAATCCCCCCCCCCCATTACTGTATATAAGTGAATAGCCATGGCAAGTGTTAATCCGAAGCGTTGCACGCAGTTTAAATAATTCAAATTAATACATTTAGGTTTATATTTTTTTAGGAGTACTAAAATATAAAATATTATATCTTTTCTACCACTTCAAAAACCAGGCTAAATTTAAGGATAATAATATATTTTTGCACCGTACATTACTACATATACACTTTTTAAGTATAAACATTTTTCTAAATGTAAAAGGGATTATTGAAAATATATAGCGTATAACCCGAACGGGTAGTAAGACGCGGTGCTAAATATTAATTAATATTGAAAATATAATGCACTACATTTATATTAATTTTAAAATTCATGACTGATAAAAATTCATATAAAATTATGTATGAGCTTAAAGGAAATAGATTTAAACAATTAATTCCTCAGTCATCATCAAAAGCTAATTGATGGCTTTGTATATAGAACGAAACATAAAATGTCCCTTCAATTTTCTCTCGTTAAATATTAGTATCCTTTTCTTTGCATATTCATCCGCTTAATTGGCTACACTGATTTACTTGATGTTCTTTTGAATATATATATTTTTCTATATAAATCTCTCTCCCGGATGGCAAATCTTTGGGTTGTTCCTTAATAGGACCCCGGCACCAAAGTTGGTATAAATAAAGTTATAAATTAACCTAAGAGGCCAAAAGTCGATATTAAATTGCTCAAATATATGTTCAAACATATGCATTACATACAAACTCTTATAAATTAGAGCATTAAGTCGAGTAATATTACCATTTGACGCAAATAATTGTACTGTGATATATTATATTATGGTAGTCATTAAATATTATTAAAAGTACTTTTGTAAAAAAAATGACTTTATAATAAAATAACTTATATTATCTTGCTATAGTGTGCGTTTGAATACTATGGTCCATATCTCGGTTGGATCATAGCAGATTAAAAACAGATTAATTTTTTTAGGGTGAAGCCAATTACAGCACCAGAAAAATGTTTTATATAATTAGATATTTAATTTTACATATAATTTATCTTACTACTCTTTCACGGTATCTGCATTTTATTACACTATTCGAGTAAAGACGAGTAAGGTATATTTATGGTTTAGAGAAAATGTAACCACACTTAAATGAAAAATCAGTGTGAGATTTATTTATAAAAAACCTCGGTACACCCAGTGTAGAATTGAACCAAAACCTCTCTGAAAATTGTAAACCAAATTATGAGATCCAAGGGTTAGTCCATATATTTGTTAACCAGAACATAAGACACAATAATACACTTGGATGGCAGTCAGTACTGCCAATGGTTCTAAAACATGAGCATCAAAATCCACTGGTGGGCACACATAATAAACGTCAAGCTCATACAGTATAGCTGTCTGGTGTTGTGGAGTTCTTGTCTTGAATACTGATCTAGCATAACAAGGGTGGGATATATTCTTAAATTGTTTGCCATTTTTCCACGCATTTCGGAAAGAGAATATTTACACTTTCTTTGGAGAAACTATAAATATTAAAAAAAAAAAAAAATTTAACTGGCACCGTGATTAGCTACATAAGACACAAATTGAATTCAGTCGTTAAAATATTTTGATTGGTTGATGAAAATGTATTTATCAGAATACACGTACAATACCTTTGCATGAAGATAGCTATTATATAAAAGTTTTAGTCCATCCAAAATGGGATTGTAATCTAATTTCAATAGACCTGGAAGGTTAGGTTAAGTTTGGATGAATAAAACGGTAACCGTCAACACACGCAATATTATTTGTATAAAATGGTTGTAACTCTACCAGCTTCTCGGCATCTCGATTAATTAATACTCTCTTGACTACTGATTCACCCAAAACAGACTTGCATGGAAATAACTATTATATAAATGTATCAATGTAACCAAATAGTATTATAATTCTATTTTAATTTCGGGTTAAGCTCGATTGATTAATTTGTTTGAATGTAAACACATAAAATATTATATTTTAAAATTATTAGTTAGTTATAGTAAATAGGTGGCTGGCAAATATTGTTTCTAATATTAATTATAAATATTAATTAAGCACAAAATTGTACTCCTCCTTTCTTAAAACTACACCATAAGCGTTCTTGACACCTATTCTTCTATGTATATGTCTTTAAATTGCTTCCAAATCAAAACGTCTTCCTCGGTTAGTTTTGAAAGGAGCCCAAAACGCGCTGCAATGAACATTCCTCGAGACTAAGAAAATTACTGAAGACGTTACCTTGGCACATGAGGGTGACCAGATGCAAGACGCTGATCGTGAGACAACGATCCTGTCTCCCTCGCCGACCCCCCATGGCACCTCCACCGTCACTTTCACAACAACAACAACTACTACTACTACAACGACAGTCCCCGAGGATCACAACCGCCACAGCAACACATAGCAAGACACGGCGAGACGCGTGCTAAGGAGACGAGAACCCGGGACTTGCGGGACGAGAGATAGACAAGACGGTACCGCGGTATCGCGTATAACTGCGCTCCCAGCGTGCGATCTCTCCCGCGCGGGCCGGGATCCCGCCAATTTGCCGCCCGCGCGCATGACCTGAGGGCCGGGTGGTGCGCTTGCGCGCGAGTAAACGAGGGAGTGGAGGACATCCTTTGATCTTTTGGGGTTGAGAGGTGGGGCTGTCGTCCCATCCTCCGTGGTAATAAGGGTCGTACCTGACATCTCTCAATCTGGCGAGTGTCTTATGGACGGCTACACACTTGCGTCCCATGGGATGTTTGTGTACTAAGTTCAGTAGGTAAACTTGTGCAAAAATAATGACGAAAACTATCAACAAATAACCAGAGAGACTAATATAGGACATCCTTGTGTGAACACATGGTCTAAGGCATTACTCTTACTATAGGCCGAGACTGTTGATGACAGGGATATTGGAGGATTATGTTGAGATAAGTCAATCCAGTTCACCTCATCCCAGTCTGTCAGTATATTGAGAGAAATTCTATCCAGCCCACCTAATTACACCATATCCCTATCTTGATCAAGTTATATCCAGTCCATCTCACTACACCTTACATCTATATTGAGCTAGTTCTATCCAGTCCAACATACTACACTCTATCCCTATCTTGAGCTAGTTCTTTCCAATCCACCTCACTACACCCTATCCCTATCTTGAGCTAGTTCTATACAGTTCACCTCACTACACCCTATCCCTATCTTGAGCTAGTTCTTTCCAATCCATCTCACCACACCCTATCCTTATCTTGAGCTAGTTCTATACAGTTCACCTCACTACACCCTATCCCTATCTTGAGCTAGTTCTATACAGTCCACTTCATTACGCCCTATCCTTATCTTGAGCTAGTTCTATACAGTCCACCTCATTACACCCTATTCCTATCTTGGGCTAGTTTTATACAGTCCACTTCATTACGCCCTATCCCTATCTTGAGCCAGTTCTATACAGTCCACCTCATTACACCCTATCCCTATCTTGAGCTAGTTCTATCCAGTCCACTTCATTACACCCTATGCCTATCTTGAGCTAGTTCTATTCAGTCCACCTAATTATGCCATTTATCCCTATATTGAGCTAGTACTATACAGTCCACCTCATTACACCCTATCCCTATCTTGGGCTAGTTTTATACAGTCCACCTCATTACACCCTATCCCTATCTTGAGCTAGTTCTATCCAGTCCACCTCATTACACCCTATCCCTATCTTGAGCTAGTCCTATACAGTCCACCTCATTACACCCTATCCCTATCTTGAGCTAGTACTATACAGTCCACCTCATTACGCCCTATCCCTATCTTGAGCTAGTTCTTTTCCTAAATGGTTCTTACTATTTTGCTTAGAATACATATTTAGAGAGTAATTAACATGACCAATAAAACTTTTTATCTGTTTTTTTGGGGGAAGGTTTGCTTGAGAGCAATTATTTTTAATAGTGAAGGATCTTTTTAATTGAATAATTTATATTTAATTTGTGTGATTATTACGAAGGGGTAGCTGTCAAATACTATACATTATTATATACATATCTATAAAAAAATTCTAAAAGAAAGTAATTTCAGATAAGCTTTTGATTACTGATTATTATATAATTTGAATGTTCTTTAAATGACTCTATCGTTTTTGATTAATTTTGTATCCAGGGACTACATTACATGCTCAATAGTAATGTACTTGTATGATTATTTTTCTAAAATATATCATATTAAGGATATTTTACTAACTACAAATCTTAGAGAGTTTATTGAAATTGGCTTTGAAAATTGTGTTCAAAATGAGTATCTGATTTAATGCTAAATACGAATTTTTATTTTTATTTTTACAAATAACAATTAATTTTAGGATAGCTTACAAATAACTTACTTTTGAAAATGTGAGATTCTATAAAAATATCTGAATAATTTTGTCTAAAATTGATAAGATAAGCCTTTATTGTGAATATAGAGATGATGGTGAGGTGTGTAATTAAAAAAGGAAAGGGTAGGTCAGATAAACGTGGTTAAATCTTGTAGATCGAAGTGTTAAAATGAGAAACAACAATAGTTTTAAGAATAAAAAGCATTCATGAATCTGTATATGGATTTTATTTCAGCGAGAAGAGTATGCATGGATAGGGAAGTGTGAAGAAAGTTAGTGAGGGCGGATTAAGTGCGAGGTTTTTTTTTTAAACTATTTACACGGTTAATGCTTACTCGGTAAGTTAACCTCATTATTATTTATGTATGTATGTATGTATGTATGTATATGTGTGTGTGTGTGTTTGTGTGTGTCTGTGTTTGTTTGTTTGTGTGTTTGTGTGTTGTTATGAAAAGCTATATAAGGCTATGCTATTTTTTATGTTTTATGCTATGTTATGTATAAAATAATGTGTTTGATTTATAAGAAAAACATATTTCAGTATAGTTTACTGAAAACATGGTTTGGACATTATATTCCAATCAATAAGTCATAATATAAGTTTGGTTTTATGGAGTACTATTTATTTTTATGATTATGTTTCGATATGGTTAATAAAAGGTCCATTTTACTACAACTTATAACAAGGTGGTCCTATCTTTAAAACAAACGGCCAGTCTACTTGACGCAGGAAACATAACGTTCAACATGAGAAATTAGTTAGTAACGATAATAACGATAGTACTAATAAACAAAGAGCGTGTTTAACTAAATGTTATACACATAAAAAATATTAATATCTCTATGTTTTGATAGAATCAATTTTTCCGTGCCAATATTTTTTTTTCAAATAGAGCGTCAGGAAATGGGNGAAAATGCACAGAGCAAATATTTGGTTTCTGAAACCGTGTATAATATTTTAATATTATTTTTGATTCCGACATTCTTATTTTCCTATTATGTTTATATAGAATTGCGTATTATTTAGTTCCAATCATCTTACCAGCTATAAGCAAAATTTTCCTCAGTCCTGGCACAGATTTATCTGATTACCAAACCCCTTCTTTCACCTCTGACAAGACGTGTATTAATCGCAACTTGTGAAAGTGTGGAATGCCAGGCTTCCGCCGTGGTTCGGATTCCAAGTTAAACTGTAGGTTCTCCATTTTATATCACAGTAACACTCTAGGGTAGATAATCATCACAGTTAAAGAAAGATTACTTATATGTGATCAGTGCAGTTTGAAGGCCCTCATTGTGTTGGTACAGTTTTGTTTTTTAAAAAAACAGGAAGGCTTCCGGTACATATTGGATATAGTTCTACAAATAAATAAGCAATCGCTACGGTAAATGTGTTATATTTATTTAAAAGTATAGTACTACCTCGTTAGTATAAAATATGTGCTGCTTGAGTTTGTTCTGATTAGCAAAGTTTCTGATAAGATAGATAGTACAGAGAGATCTGGATATATTCCCACAGGTCTGTAGATTTATATTAATTTAGGTGACCTGGCGGTCTAGGGGTAAGGTGTCGGACTTCTGTACTGGCGGCCGGGGTTCAA
Source organism: Timema poppense (assembly GCA_902141375.1). Classification (NCBI taxonomy): domain Eukaryota; kingdom Metazoa; phylum Arthropoda; class Insecta; order Phasmatodea; family Timematidae; genus Timema; species Timema poppense. Next base: position 1,657 of record CABFOV010007091.1, on the reverse strand, counting down.
TCCTCAGTCCCGGCACAGATTTATCTGATTACCAAACCCCTCCTTCACCTCTGACAAGACATCTTATAATAATAATAAAATGATTATCTTGAAAATATTTTTAGTTGTTTACTTATTTATAGCAACAATAAAATCCATAATCATCAATCATTTATGAAAATAGATATTTTTACTGTGGCTTTTTGTCCACCCTATTACATATATTTTCATATTTTATTTTTATTATCACCATTTTACAAATTATTAGGTCACTAATTTAGGAAGTATATAACCCTTTTTTTATATAATAATTATGTTTTCAAGTATGGCACTTTATAATCGCTAACCAAACAATAATTAAATCTATCATTTGGTTTAAATTTATTTAATGGTATATTATTAAATTCACTTATGTTAAAACAAAAGGTACAAAATGTTATTTCAATCATACAAGAATCAACAGTTTTGTGAAAACTGACAGGTATAAAATACCCCGTACAACTGCTTGTTTTGAATATACCAAAGTACCCACTTGAGGGATAATAATTACTCTAAAAATAAATATGATTTTGTGTTTAAGCGTTCCTTTTTTTAAAAAAAACAATCATTTTTCAGTGAAATAAAAATTATTTACTAAACAATAATACTAAATAAAACCCAGAAAATAATTGCCTAAAAATAATATTAAAGTTGAATTTTGTTATGATAACATATTCAAATGTTATTATTTTCAATATTCAAACTTTTGCTTTTAATGAGATTTTAACGTTGTAAACAAGGTTATTATAATTTTTTCTTGTTTTAATATTTTTAATGTTAAATATTATACTGTTTTAAGGTTCCAACCCTGACAAACCGTTAGTTAAAATAGGAAGGGTAGTAATCATGTCATTAAAAACCATTATTTGGAAACTTCAAACGGTTCACGGTTGGTAAAATAAGTTTTGAAATAATTTTAATACTCCTTTTTTTTTCGGAAAACCAAGCATTTTTTGGTGGCTAATCAAACAGGGTTGCCAAATTTTTATAATATTTTCATAGTTATATAAATATTAGTGGTCTTGAAATTGGGAGCTAGATTTTCACTGGTTCAAACCAAACTGCGTTCAACATAAATTACAGAGCAAGAAAACTCAGTAGCTCAACTTTATCTTGACGGAAAGTAAAGCGGTTGGTCCAATGCTGGCTGTGTCATGTAAAATATCACTGACATAAACTGTACATGAAACACCTTTCTGGTAACACTTGTCTGTTCCTTCACGCTCCCTCAGAGAAACTCGGTGCGGATTGCAACGGATAACCTTCAAACTTCAAGACTTCTCTAGTGTATGTGCTTTATCCCAGATGGTTTGGGTGAAAAATACTACCCATCCTAAGAGTTGAATACACGTGTTGCTTCCAAATGAATTAGAAAGCCATGATAAAGACAAAATTTTGGGGTGTAGTTTCACTACTATTACATAAAAATACAAATATAACTATATGTTTTGATTTATTATTAGCACCGCGTCTTACTACCCGTTCGGATTATACGCACTTAAGCTAATGTGTAATGGTAGGGTAATTGTGAGATGAAATGGAGGACCTACAGTTTAGCGTGGAATCCGAACCACGGTGGAGGCCTGGCGTTCCCCACATTCACAAGATGTCTTGTCAGAGGTGAAGGAAGGGTTTGGTA
>CABFOV010007090.1:0-30570 GCA_902141375.1 Timema poppense | reverse complement strand
CCCTGTTCTATATTACTTGACCAAAAAGATATATTTAAGATATAGGTGTTGATGGCTTGGCACACGCTATGTAGCTCTTTGACAATCTGCTACGAGTGTGTGCGTCACAGGGCTAAAGGGGTGTACCCAGTGTGTTGTTTATGTTTTTCCACACTCTCTCCAAGCAAATGCAAGTGCACCTCTAAATATAAACTTCCTCAATACCATTATTGTAATTTGTAAATAGGCCTACAGCCTGAAGGGGTGTAGTAAGACTATACGGAATACCTACGCGCTCTGTTGCAGCTGCAAATGACTGGGAAAAGGGCCCCAAGATGGACAGCTTTGACGCCTATGCGGTGTATGCCGGGGACAACGCTGTGAGCAACAGCGGCAGTGTGGTCAGATCCGGGACAGCTTTGGCGACCGACGGAGTCCGCCGCACCCTTGCGTCGTTGTTGACTCGCCACGGGCTCACCTCCGCGGCAGTCGTCGTTTCCAAACTCCTCCCCAAGGAAACAGGTACGGAATCCTCTCAGTCTCGCTCGCTTCAAACGGGTTACGGTGACACTAAAGGAGCGGGCGCCCTGCCCGAAGGCAAGCCCATCCCGTCTTACACTAGGGTCGACAATGCCGACGGAAGCAATTCTGAAGAGCTGAAAAGTCCGGAGATACCCCCCCACCCTCCTGTCGTGGCCGCCAGCTCGTACGTTGGCGGGAGGGGGCGAGGCAGGGGTTTCCCCCGAGGGGGGGTGAGGCCTCCTCACGCCGCTCTGAACCCTTCAAACTTCTTCCCGTCCTCCAGACTTCCAGGCTTGCGTCCACGCCCCCCTTTCCTCGCGGACAGGATCCCTCCGGGCTCTGCTCCGTTTTCGCATGACATTCCTGTGCCTCATCCGTGGGGCGGGATACGGAATAAGTTTAATCCGTGGAATGTTCCGGGCAACCCGCCGCGGTAATGACGCTAGTGATATGTAGGGTACAGGGGACATCAATCCTAGCTGTCACCTTCTGTCGAACATATATATTTTATCAAGGTATTTGTTGTACAAAGGAAAAGAAAAGGTTGTCCATACTTAAGTTGCTTGTGAAGGTGATGTTCAACATTTTGTATTTATTAAGGACTTAAAAAAACCTTTGTAATAATATTGTGTATATATATAAATATAAATATATTAGTTTTTTGAGTAATTTTAAGTTAAATTAAGGTTATGTTACTTTTCACTGTACTAAACTGTTGATAAGACTGTAGAAAATTATTTTTCTTCACACCTTGATTATTGTACTTGGAGGCAGTGTGAGCAGCGGGTCCTCTGCACCTGGGTCTATTCAGTAAAGCTCTTCCATTGATAGGGATGTCAGAAAAACACAAGAACTGTGCGTATTTCTCGTCGATATCGTTCACCGAGCAAACAGGCTTTGTGAACAATCGAGTGACAATGTTTTTGATGAAGCAGATCAACAGATGAAGACCTTTTCACGTATCGACAAGTTGGCAAACACTTATGACGTGTAACTAAAACCATATTTTCATACATACCTGTTTGAAAAATAACAGATGAACTTAAGATTAAATGTGTGTTTTAAATCTGTCAATATTTTTACACACTCCAATTTTTCTTGATTCTGGTTCCTCTGCATTTACAATTTCTATCTTTTACCCCAACCTTGCATTAAAAATATTTTATATATTTATTTATTTATACACTTTATTGTAATATATTTGGGGAAAAGAATATAATTAGTCAAATATAAAAACACCTAATCGAAATGGCTGAGATCCTTAGATCACTAAAGTCATGTATGGTACATTTACAATTTGACAGCATTTAAATGAAACCAAATAAAAAATAAAATAAGATACATTTATAAACTATTCAATTTTTCAATTTTGTTCGTGCAAGAACTTTAATTTTCATTTCAAAATTCATGATGTTAGGATCAATTCTTTTGATAGCACTGATAATTAAAAGTGTCGAAGAATCAAGTTTGACACCCTCACAGATGATACATTCCATTAGTATATGTAATGTATGGGTGAGGGAATACACACACACACACATATGATGTGATATATTCCATGGTAAGCCGAAACAGACACAAATCAATGCTTACCAACTCGAATACAAACACCTTTATTTTATAATAACAATGTTTTGAATTGAATCCAAGTAAAAAATTCTAGAATGAAATGTTATTAAATTAAAATTGAATACTAGTCTAAATTATATTTATCTTTAATTCAACTCAACAAACAAAAAAAAGGTTGATAAACTGTATCCAAATAATGACTATTTGCATAGGAATTTTCGAATCCAATACGAATCATAAAAAAAAAGAGATTAGGATTTTTAAATCAAATAACTTTAAATTTACAAGTTTGTCACAGGCTTACTCCATGGTATGGAAAATTAAAAATATAATTTTTAATAATATAAGGTTTGATGTCATGATAAGCTCCAGTTGTGATCACAAACAGACTGTCCCGGACACTCACAGACTAGTATTGCTCATTGTCCACCATTTTGTTTAATTATGTTGGTGTAGTTATAATTTTGAAATAGTTAGGTCTATATAAGTTGTCCAACTAACGGCGTTGCCTACATTTGACTCGGTCTATTGGTTTTATCTATGAACATGTCCAGGATGGGGCTATGGTAGCAAGTGTTTATACTCTTCACTGGAAGAGGGAAAGTGTAATCAGCAACTAAACAAGAGCTGTTTTGTACATTGAGATCTAAGATAGCTTCGTAATCACCCAGTCGGCAACGTCATTAGTTGGAAAACACACATTTAATTACCTGTTGTCACTCACTGGTTTATTTATTAATTAATAATAGTTGAACTTATGTACTGTGGTTAAATTCTTCATAAACTATGTAGTAATATTTCTTGAATATATTGTTTATACTTAACCAATTGTTTTTTACTAGATCGTTATCTAATTAGTCCATACAATTCACCCTAATTAATATTTACTAAATACCACATCATCTGACAGAGAATATAGCTAACCAAACCTCGGTGGGGATGTATAGGACCCGAGGCCAGGGTTGTACACCCAAACATTTATTTGGCCAAAATAAATCAAATATTTCTTCAGTAGATGTGTGTAGTTTAATTATCTTCACAAGATCTTATCAACAGTCGTTTAAAATCTGTCATGAGCATAGCGATATTAGATTACAGACTTTTTAAATCAAGAGAAAAGTTGTCATTAAATTCTTGGGCACCCTCGACAAATATTCAATAACTGTTGAAATCACCGTGACAAGAAAATTTTTGCAAAAAAAAAAGTTTAGCTTTAAAAATTTCAAAAACGCCCACCGTATCTTGCGTTGCGTACATCCCCACCTTACGGTATTCTCGAGTCATTTGGGGTTGAGGTAAATAATATAGCACAATAAAACATTTATATGCTAACATCTTCAAAATGTTAATTCATTATATTTAAATCTGAAGGTAGGTGTCAAGGTCCTGCCCCAGGTTTGAAATTTCGAATCAAACACAAAATTTAACTATATTCAGATTCTTTTTTTGAAATTTTGAAGCTTCACCTTCACTTAATCTAGGTTAAAAAGTCAAAAGAAAATAACAGGTGAACCCACATTTAACGAAATGGTCGGACTTGTAAAACCAAACAACAACGATTAAAAGAGTTGGCAACACTGTGAGATTACTACAGATCAAAATGTATATTTGTGCATATATTCAAATAATATTATTTGTTGTTAAACAGCGCTTGAAGTGAAGACTACGGGTCCTGATGTGGGTTTACAGAGCTCTCCTCTTTCATTACATTGTTCCCATATTAATTCATATTGGTTAAAACCAAGCAAGTCCCTTGGAAATAATTGGCTCACATGTGTTTGCAGGTGTATTTAAAACAACATTATTCCCAAGTTCCGTCAAAATGGGAGGACCAGTGTATATTTTATATCTATTTTTGTTTATCTCAAGTTGTAAATTCTCTGTGCCTTCTGGCCATTTCATGTTTCTGTTTAAAATACTTATCTTTAGATAGTAAAGAGGGATAGCCAGCCAGTACACTTACCTGGGTGATACTGGGGTAGAAATTGTTTAGATATAACACTAAAAAACACAGGACAAGCTTTCACTGTCACAGACAGTACTCTCCTGACCTGATGAAGCTGTCTGTGACAGTGAAAGCTTGTCGTGTTTTTTAGTGTTATATCTAAACAATTTCTACCCNAAGTGTGCTGGCCATCCCTCCTTATTTAACAATCTCTACTCCAGTATCACCCAGGTAAGTGTGCTGGCCATCCCTCCTTATTTAACAATCTCTACTCCAGTATCACCCAGGTAAGTGTGCTGGCTATCCCTCCTTATTCAAACCATGATTTAGCCTAGTGCTCTATACCACATAACTTAGATATTAAAGCTCACTTTAAAGCTGGCAAATATTATAATATCATTCCTTGGGACCGGCCGTTTGGCTGAAATAATCCACATCTTATTAGAAATGTTCATCATTACACCCAGAATGGCGAGAAGTGTTTGTTTTAATTATTTATCTTGTGACATTGAAAGTTTAGCCAGTTGTAAACTCATAATTACTAGGTTTTTAAATATCTAACCTGACTGTCATTTTAAAATGTTCTTCTCACTTGTCCGTCAGTCTACCACACAGTACAAGCGAATGCTGCTGAAGACAACTTGACGTCAATATATGGCTGAAACGCCAAGACGGCCCAATTTGACCCCTCGACAAGTCAGAGTCTCAAAGAAACATATAAAATGAATCTCAGGGGAAGATAGATGGGCTTTGAGAAGAATTGTAATCCTACATCGGGGATGGAAAATAACGTGTTACGGAACCCTCTGGGCCGTTTCTCAAACAATACGGGGTAATTTCTTCACGGATACATGTGTACGTGGTTTACTGTATCGTTTGGATGCAAGTTCTCTATGAAATGGAGCCGAAACAAATACTTTCAAGGAGACCTGATAGAAACCAGAAGAAAGAACTCTGTCTCCGTCACGAGCCGCTCACGTTCATAGATAATAACCTCCTTGTGCAAGATTGTTGTTGTAAATGATGTTATTGTCTTGTTCCAAGCACGAGGGCACTTGAGCGCTCAGTACAAACATACTCCCGGCTGATAATATGTTAGCTTACTTCCAAAACCTTTCATCACCGATTTATTTTGTGTCACACTTTTATAAATAAACGTATTGGGCCGCATTTAATTTATCATCAACTGTTTCCAGCCTATGGCCATGTCATTCTCTATCTTCTTCTTTTCTTCCATTCTTCTCCTTTCATTTTCACACTTTATCTGCTTTTCCCGTCTCTTTCTTGGCCCCTCTTGCGGTATTTTTCTTCCAGACGTCAACTCCGTCATTCTGAATGTACCTTTTTAAAATATTCTTTATACTCTTGAATTGGTTTGTATTACGAGGTTTTGGAAGTAAGCCGATGATTCGTGTGGATTTCTGTAATATTGAGATCTAATCCAGTTACCAAACATCCACCCGGATTTTAAATAACCACTGAAATCCCGATTCAGGCTCGGTTAATTAACGAAAACTAAAAATGACAAACTGTAGACAGAAATAGAAGACAATTTAAAGAATTGGTTTTCAATAATTGTAAATAGAATATTAATGTATTTTAACACAAAAATGGAAAGATTTTTTTCCACAATGACATAAGAATGCTGCAACGATGAATTTTCTTTTAAGATAGATTGTGTTTGTCCAGTGGCAGCAGTGTAAGTTTTGAACTGTGTCTCTATTTTCATTGTGAAGCCAAATTATATCTGTTCCTATCCTTCCTGTGTCCTGTTCCATAAAAGAAGAATATGAAAAAAATATTGTGTCTTTATTTTGGGAATTATTTAACTAAAGAATAATTGTAAATAGTGCATATATGTGTTAAAAATAAAAATAAATTTTGAAATTGCATTATTTAATTGCATAACTCTTTTTAGTATACATCCCAGCACTATAAAGTAAAATAAATAAATTATTGTACTTATTTAAATTCTTAAATCTACCTTTTTTTTCTTTTTTTTTTAAATTCAACAGTGGACATTAATCACTTATCAGTTAAATAATATATTTTTTAAGTTATAAAATGTTTATTCTGATTTTTTGTTGCACAGTTAAAAATGATAATATACACTTGTGCCCTTTTTTAGTTCAATATCGGTCAGAGCCAGGTAAAATTAAATTATCGGCAGTTTGTAATTAATCACTAAAAGAGATTATTTTTTTTTGTAAAAAGTACATTTCTGTTGAATGAGAGTTATTTTTTATATTTATCTGGAATCGACTGTACTTTTAATTTCAACGCGGACGTTGATGTTGATAACCTAGTCTTGATCAACGACTCCGAATGTCTCGTAATTTAGTTATAGTGTTGGAGAATTTCGACAGTGAAGATATGGAGTCGATGTTAATCCGCTCTCAGGTAAGATAGGATTAGTGAACTCCCAAAACAGTCGGAGGTTGTCATTTTATAAGAGTCGTCTCCGTTCTGTTACTTGAACTTTGACCACATTTCTTTGGATCCTCTACATTTAAAATCTCACGTTATAAATATGTTATTAGCAATACAACACACTTTAGCTCGCCTCTGCCTGGAACAATATACACTGTTACAGAAACACGTTGAGAAAGTGACGCATCTGTTCACTCATTTTCCCACCAATATAGTTCCAAAAAACTCCTCGTGATAATCCTACCTGGAGGCCAAGTTTTAACCTGACAGTTAACTTTTTAACAGTCAATACCTAAAGTTAAAACCGTGTTTGATTCTAAATATTGTTGGATTTAAAATGTAAAGGAGTCGAATTTGACATCCTGTTTATTGTTCTTTTAATGGCCAAGTTTGTCTGGAAGTTTACGGGAACAAGGACCGATTGCGAATAATGTTCTTGTAAAAATGTCCCACTTTCTTCGTTATAAATAAATATTTTCTTCTAAAGTAAAAAAGGGAGTTAACTTTCTTTATCTTATTATCAACTTAAAAATACATTTTTTTTAGAAATATGTAAATTTCTTATAATTGTTAAAAGAAACAAACCAGCTTCAGTAAAATATATCTCAGGTTTACTAATTTGGTATCCAGGATGTGGAGAGCGAACCCCAGAGTCGGGGGTACAAACCACTACTACCCGCTGACGAGATCGGGGTACGATCCCGGTCAGTGTACTGAGGGCACATTAACATAATTAGTTGTTTAGGAGCGAGGACCCAAACACGGTATTCACTTGTACTTGTCCGTGCTATCGAGAGGAAATGTACTCACATTTGTGAGGAGGGAGGATGGAAAACTTCCAGTACAGCTGACCAAGAGTCAAACCCTGCGTGACCGCTAACCATTGCCCTCCAATCCGTCTGAAGTGCGGGAGGGACCTTTTTACCCTCCTGGGGAGGGGAGCGACGATTCTAGAGGAAATGTACCTGCATTTGTGTGATAAGTCTGCCAACCATCACTTCCTCACCATTCCGAACATGGTTGAAGACTTAGTTTCCCTAGTAAATACATGTTGGGGGGTGGGTATTGAACCCATGACCACTTGTTTGGGTTGTATGTTCACTTATTGGTTAGGAATTAAGGTTGGATCTAGAGGGGAAACCACCCTCGGTACACCTGACCGGGATCGAACCTCGATCTCCCTGTGAATGGCGGTCTAGTCTATTGCGATAAAATCGCCTTAGACAGTGCAGCCACCGGAGCGGGTGAGAGAAATTAGAATCCCATCGAAATTTAATTAGGTTTTTATTCCACCCTTGTTTTCTCACCCTCACTCAACATGAATGCAGGTGCATTTCTAAATGATACCCCCTTCTTGCCCCATTGGTGTAAATTTGTGAATATTAACTTATCTAACACAGGCAGGATTATTTTAGTGTCCAGGGACTGGAAGTCTGGGGTTCAAGCTTATCCAGGTACATGTGGTTTCCCATTCATCTCTCCAAGCAAGAATTGTTTCTTTATACTAGGAGTTCCTATGAGCATATTGTATATATATATTTTTTAATAGTGTCTGCTGGTGTTTGATTTGGCCAGTCATGCTCATTTTTATATTTATTAGTTTTGTGTAGACCCAAAGTAGGCTAAATCTTTGGTGATAACTTTTTTTTTTAAGAGAAAGGTAAATCTACTAAAAATAATTTACATCTGTAGAAGGACTAGTAGGTACAGATTAATGATGTTGGATGCATTTTTTTAAAGCCTCGGTTATTAGTTTTGTTGGGTTGACTCCACTTAATTTTCCTGCAAACGATAGTTGCTATGGCAAGTGTCGCTTGAAAGGCGGACGACTCTTAAACGACTTATTGTTAAAATATTTGTGGTCGAATTCAATCCGAACGAACTGTACTAATTCAAATCTATCACAGAAATTAGATCAACAGTCGCGTAACTATAGAAATTGTGAATCAGTTAAAAAGAGTATAATCCTATTTTAGCTTTGAACGTCGCGAAGAAGCGGGAAATGTAAGGTTTTGTACAGCATGACAATTCAAATTACGTCACAGTATTTATCAAATGTCGTGTATTGATTCAGTCTTACCAAGCTCTAAAACATAATTAGGTCCGGAAGCTTATTCGCACGACCACTTCCTTTGATTGTTATTAAGTTATTTTAAAACTATTTTAGCGAAAACAATTCTATAAAAGCTTTCTGAGGAAAAATACTTAATTTTCTTGCTTAAAAATTTTACGAGAATTTTTCTTTAATATGCTTAGTTTGGCAGCACTGAAAATATAGTTTTACCTCTGACTGAGGCGTATTGCTTGTTTTTTTTAATGTGACAGAAAGCAATTCTAGAGGGAAATCAAATGTGTTCAGTTAAATTAGGAATAATCAGTAGTACAAAGGTAATATTAAATTTCACTCTTAATATAATGCTCATAGATTGTGTTAGGATTACCGTATAATTTTTATTGCTAAATATGGCGGCTTCAAGGTAATATAGAGATATGTAACAAAGTCGAATTTTAATCTATCTCGTCAATGATTTGTTAGATAAATAAACCAATTGATTGACTGTCGTTGTTGTTATAATTTGAAAGCAAATTTTTGCACTTTTGGCTACTGTAGAATAAGTGTATCCTAAACATAACCTAAAATTCAAGCTAGTGCTCTTTAGCGCGTCTACATAGTCTGTAAGCTCCGCGTCCTTAAGTCCTTAGAGATGGAAATCACGTGACCGTGCCAACCCATGATAAAGTTGGAAATGTCCAATTATTGAACTCTTTAAAAGTGTTTATTTTAAAGCTAGACACAAGTAGACAATATTACAACTGAACTGTTATTAACACAAGTAAATATACAACAACTTTTGATAACAGGTCCAGAATAGGCCACATTTGAAAGGTAGTTGTAGTGCAATCACAAATAATATATTTAAAACATGAGCTAGTTATTGTGATTGCTATGATTTTTTATTTTTATTTAGCATCGCGTCTTACTACCCGTTCGGGTTATATGCTTTAAGTACTAATTACTTTTAATGGATTAGGACTTGGGAAGGTTGAATTAGAGGAAGTGAACCCGCATTTGCGTGGAGGGAGAGTGGAAAACCATTTAGGGAGAGAGAAAAAAACAGTTCACCCGACCGAGATTCGAACCTCGATCTCCCCGTCCTCTGCAGTCGAGCTCAACACGAAGCGCGTCAGCCAACTACGCCACCGAGGCGGGTGATTGCTATGATAATGTCATTGGTGTTTCATTTCAATGTGCACACGCTTACTTTGCTGTGATTGGTAGTCCTGAGCAGTTTGTATCGACTAGTTCTTAGAAAGTTGAGTCGACTTGTACGGGCCGGTAAGGAATCTGTACACTGAACGTAATAGATTCTAAATAAATGCACCCACATTCATCTAGGGAAAGATGGAAAATCACAAATTGCACTGGAGCCAACCCCTGCAGTTAGACATTTGTTTGTTAACATGTTACCTATTAGTTAGTTCACTTTCTGTTTCAAAACAAACACAAGGTAGTTATAATAATAATAATAATTAGCACCGCGTCTTACTACCCGCTCGGGTTATACGCTTTCATGTACTAATTACGCTAATGGATTAGGAATTGGGAAGGTTGAATTAGAGGAAGTGAACCCGCATTTGCGTGGAGAGAAAGTGGAAGACCATTTAGGAAACGTCACCCCCAGTTCACCCGACCGAGATTCAAACCTCGGATCTCCCTGTCCTCAGCAGTCGAGCTCGTTAGCCAACTACGCCACCGAGGCGGGTAAGGTAGTTCTAGTCGGCCAATATTTTATTATCCAAGGACACGTGTAGCTCTTGTTTCACCCCCGCATTGTACTTGATTGCCCGTGATGCGGAAAATGGGGTTTGGATCCTGGTCAGAAGTAGAGAGGTTCCCTCCCTCACCATGTGCTTTCATACTCTCCCTCCATTTAAATGTTGATACATTTCCTTTAAGATCTACCTTGCTCGTTCCAACGTACTTGCATGGCTTGAAACTGGTATTATTTATTCGATTGATGTAAATTATAATTTGTTACTAATAATATACAGGTAGTCTGAAGAGAATGTGGATTACACACAAACCTGGGACCTTTTGCGGGTCGATCACTTGGCCCATCTCTCTGTCTGTCTACCATTTGCCTGCGCCCAACTACTCTTAGTTATTTCAAAGATCTAGGGGAGTATATAACCCTCTCATACAAAGTTCTAGGGGAGTATATAACCCTCAACCTCTCATACAAAGTTCTAGGGGAGTATATAACCCTCAACCTTTCATACAAAGTTCTAGGGGAGTATATAACGCCCAACCTCTCATACAAAGTTCTAGCGGAATATATAACCCTCTCATACAAAGTTCTAGGGGAGTATATAACCCTCTCATACAAAGTTCTAGAGGATTATATAACCCTCAACCTCTCATACAAAGTTCTAGGGGAGTATATAACGCCCAACCTCTCATACAAAGTTCTAGGGGAGTATATAACCCTCAACCTCTCATACAAAGTTCTAGGGGAGTATATAACGCCCAACCTCTGATACAAAGTTCTAGGGGAGTATATAACCCTCAACCTCTCATACAAGGTTCTAGGGGAGTATATAACCCTCTCATACAAAGTTCTAGGGGAGTATATAACCCTCTCATACAAAGTTCTAGGAGAGTATATAACACTCACATACATTGTGTACATTTACCATGTGCCTCAAAGTTTTACAGTAAAAGACAATGTCCACTCATTTAAAATGGTGTGTTTATTTGGTTACTGCTGACCAACAAGTTGAGTTCGGAACTGAGGAAGCAACTGATGAAATGATACATTTGTAGCTTAAACTTGGACTTTCAGGAAGATGGGAAAGAAATACTTGGAGAGCTTTGAAATGTGGAGCTGGAGAAGACTGGAGAAGATCAGGTGGACAGACAGGGGGACAAATGAAGTCCTAAGAGAGTGGGTGAGAAGATCAGGTGGACAGACAGGGGGACAAATGAAGTACTAAGAAGAGTGGGTGAGAAGAGATTCTTAGGTACAAAGCAAACTGGATCAGACACATCCTTAGGAGGAACTATCTTCTGCACAACGTTATAGAAGGAAAGGTTGAGGAAAAGAGATTAGGAATAAGGACTCAAATATTGGATGACTTGAAGGAAAGAAGAAAATTCTGTGAGCTAGTGGAGGAGGCAGAGGACAGGGTGCATTGGAGGTCTAAGTTCACCGACATAAGGAATGGACCTGTCGTGAGACGGAACACCTAATTATAACAACTCTGGAACAGTTTATTGGGAGTATAAATGATTGTAAACTCCTCCAACAGGGAGGGGAGTAATTCAACATACAAGAAGAGAAGTCGACCTCGCTGTTGGAAATAACTGCGTATTACAGTAAACACAGGACAAGGGTTATTCAGAACATGTCACTTAGTTTATTGACACGTTGATCCTTCTCTGACAGGTGTGCGCTTTTATTTGTAAAACTGTAGACACACTAAAATATTTAATTATGTCAATTTGTTTCCTTCAAGACTATATCACTATCACTTTCTCCGCTGGCTTGCAGTGTCTTTGGGCGGAAAATGTTGCCAGTCAGGTGGTATTATCCGGCAGCAGGTGGGGGCAGTAGGCCTATTTGATGATTTTATCTGGGTGGCGCGCCAGTTCGAAACCCCTCAGGGAGAACACCGGACTATGTTCCTCATTTTCTCGCCTACCAACCTTCTCGCATGCAAAATAAACTCGTCAAAACATTTTGTCTCATAATTAATCCCCGATGACGGCAACAACCGAAACGATTCAAGTTACTTCGACACGGAACAAGTCTGAAAACATTAGTTTTACGCAATTCAAACACCCGACGGCGTAAGTTACAATATTGCAACAATATTGTTCACAGTGCTGACGCGTCAACACACATCTGACAATTTCAAATGCCAGAGAAGAATTAAACTGAATCGAATGAACACAAACTCTCCTTCTCCTGCACAAATCGAATGCCACCATTTGAACCCATATTAACCAGCCACAGAGCATGTTTACTGCTTACATGGCTCTCTCTCTCTTTATCTTTCTCTCTCTCTCTCTCTCTCTCTCTCAGATACAGAGAGAGTGCCATATATCTTACTGTACTCGGAAAAATTAATTATGTTATGTCTTTTCATCATTTATGCTACCAAGAAAAGCTTGACCTTATTGTATATATTGTTCTCGTGTTGTTTCTAGAGTGAACCCTGAGACTCGTGGGTACCCCGGCGGGATGGAAGACTTGTGGACCTCTCTGTTTGACGTAAACATCGCCCGCAAACATTGCAATGACGAAGAGGAGCTGCGCGGGGTCGCGATTCTCCTCGATACCACGTTCACTTGTTTTAAAAGTAAGTTTCTTACGTGATTATACGAGTTTGTGTATTTTTAAATCGGCCTCAACCTTTCCATGGCTGTTCCAAGGGAGCGAAGTAATGTTTAATTTAATAGGTTTTAAACCTTCATTGCCAGCTCCAGTCTGATGCGTCGCTCTCGCAATAGACTGGGCTATTGGGGCTCAGACCCACCTGGTTTTCCACTCTTCTTCTACACAAATGTGGGTGCACTTCCCCATGATTAGCACATTATAGCAGCTCATACGCTAGTTCTCTCTCTCTTTCTCTGAACAAGTGGTGTGACGTAGTGACTTCTTCTAATATGTATTATATTTGGAAGAAGGTGTAGGAAAAGGGTATGAACACAATACGGCCTTTACAATGAAAAGAAGAACACAGTTCACACTTTACACTGCTGCCAATGGACAAAGAGGTATTGGTTGCCTCTTAAAGAAAATAGATAGTCACTGCCCAATCCCCCGACCTAGGTTTCATTCTATCGGAACTCATCAGGGAGGAGTGTGAAACGCGTAACGCAACTTCCTAAAAGAGAAAACCAAAAAACACAAAAGGGGAGAAAAAGGAGAATGTTAAAGAATGATAGAACACATAGATAGGAACATGTAAGAGGTATAACATAAAGGACAAACAGAGGAAAAGGACATTGGATGTGAATATATAATGAATGAAACCTGGGTCGGGGGATTGGGCGGTGACGATCAATTTTCTTTAAGACTCGACTTCTTCTAACTCATTTTGGTTCAACTTGGCGCATAGATACACAGGTTCCAACCTTGTTACATAGCTACAACAACATCCCAGCGGCCCTTCATCGCAACTGATGGGTACAGGGGAAAGGGGCATTACATCTTTTATATCTCAAATTCCAAAATGACCCCGACAAATACTTTTTTTATTTGATTTAATTTGGATTTGACGGAAACTTCTTTTAACCATAATCTAAAGGTCTTATGATGTCTTAACAGTTGATAATATCTATCAATTGACAGCTGTTGGTCACACGGAGATTGATCTAGTAGCTGTTAGATAGTATTATTCCTGGCAAAATACTACAATAATAGCCTTTGTTGGTAAGAATACTAACATTAAAATAACCGAGATGAGCGAATACTTGTTGTCCATTTAATGTTTGAATAATAGTAACGATAATTTGGTGGACAAGTTAACAACCTGCATCCTAAGAGTTGAAACATGTGTCTGTGTTTAGGACTGAAGTATAAAGTGGACAACATCCAGCAAACAGCTGATGAATTGAGACGCCGTCTCGATGCGACCACTAAGGAGCTGGACCGGGCGGAAGGGGAAGTGATCCGGTGAGCTAATATCACCGTCCATAGCGCTCTGTGTGGTCTGACGACTCAGACTGTGTAGCCACCGACGCTGGTTCGGCTTATGTAGCCTTTTTTTATCGAAAGCGGCCGGGGTTCAATCCTCGGTCCCGGAACAGATTTATCTGATTACCAAACCCTTCCTTCGCCACTGACAAGACATCTTGTGAATGTGGGGAATGCCAGGCCTCCACCGTGGTTCGGATTCCACGTTAAACTGTAGGTCCTTCATTTCATCTCACAATTACCCTACCATTACACATTAGCGTAAGTGCGTATAACCCGAACGGGTAGTAAGACGCGGTGCTAATAATAATTTATCGAAAGGCTCAAAAGGATGTACAAAATTTTTTATGTATCCTAAGTCTGCGGCATGCTTTAAACATGACATTGATAAACCACTGCGACATTTCAAACGGGTGCTGTGTCTCAAGACCAGACACCAAATAAAGCTCATAGTTGAGCTTTCCTCTGGTTGGTGGAGGGAACGAGTTGTATTTTAAATCAGTGTTCGATCGCAATATTTCAGGAACCGACTGATGCCGTGCGAACGTTGTCAGAAGCTCGAGCGGCAAGTCAGCGACCAAAGTAAAAAACTGAAGCAGAGCGATAAGCGGATCAAATCCATTGGTAAGATCCCTTCAGATCTTTGAAGTCTGGTTAACAAAAGGTGTCATAGTCAAGTTATTTACGCTCACTTTGGTGGTCGAATGGCCCCGACTGGACTGCCGGTAGACGGGGAGGTGGGGGTCCCCAATCCTGGCGGTGTGTACCGATGCAAATGCAGGTTAAACTTCTCATCCCTGACTTAGTAACAACGGATTCATGTGCATATAACCAGGACAGGGAGTGAAGGGCACTGAGAACCTTTGACCTTTTAAAATATGTTTCAATTGATGATAGCATCTAAACCCTTTGGATATTCCACTTCATTTTGTCTCCATTGATGCGGAGAACACGGTTAATGTGTTTGTGTTTTGTTTTCCAGCCCGTATATTGAATTTGGGAAACACGCAAGACTGTGCTGACCAATCACAAGGTAATTCAAAATCGGTAGCCAAGGCCTACGATTTGGTGTCGCAGATGTTGTTAGGTGATGACGATTTGGAGAATGAAGATCTGTCGGGTGAGAAACCAAAGAATAAGCGCGAGCGAATTGAACACATTGCGCCAAAAAAAATATTTACAGCCCAAGATAAAACTCCGGAAAAGAAACGGCTGAAAGCGGACGTGGGTGTAACGCTCGTACCCGAGTCGTTCTCATCGCAACTGTACGAGTGTCGACAAGCGAATAGGATGATAATACCAGAAACATTGGGTCCTTGTGAAGTCCCAGACAACGTCTCGCCTAAAAGACCCCTAGCAGAAGTTCTTAATGCAAACACAAATCTGGAACCGGCTCCGATCCTAACAACTCCCGAGAAACACGGGGCGGGTTCCGGGGCTGTTAAAGAAAAAGACAGTCCTGTGATTGGCAGCACATCAAAGAGGAGCTTCCCGAACAGCTGTAAGAGGAATGTTACTCTAGAGGAAGTTGATAACGCTGCCTCGCGAAAACACCACAAAACTGTTGTTGAAGTGCCTCTCACCGCGCCACCTAATAAATCTGGCAGCCCGTCCATTTTAAAAACTACCGGTGGACAAGGAACGTCAAAAGCAAAGATTGACATCGAAGGTAAAAGTACATTAGCAACAGGGGCAGTGATTGTCCAAGGTAATCCGTCTACATCTAGTCCGCAAGGGGCAAAGAAAGCAGATTATTGGACATTGAAACCCATGCATGAGCTATTTGATTCCCCTCTGAAAGAAAAAGTCAAAATTGGTGGTCGACGTTTAAAACAGACCACTCTATCGCTAGCCAAGTTCCCGAAGAAGTCGGACGTGTGTTCGTTTACAGAATTCAACAGAGGTGTACGCCAAACGTCCACGGAAGCTTCTGTGAAAGTCTCTAGTATTGGGTACAATGATGACGACGCTTTACTCCAGAAAAACCTCGAAGAGTTGCTCCAACAAGAGAGTGAGATAATTGAACTGGCTGATGACGACGATGAAGTAGTTCTAGAGTCTCCAAACGTCTTGCGTAGAGACACTCTGCACGCTGGCCGCCTTGTTAAACCACAATCATCTGGACATGTGTAAGTATGTAATACTCTCCAACAGTTCTATTGTCTGATCGCAACATGTAAAATATGACAGGGGTAACTGTGGCACTTATCCGACAGCTAGAAAGCGTTATTAGATCTACTTTCATGTATTCATACATCATGTCATGTGATTTGCAGCTCACTTTTAATAGAAATTATGAATAACAGTCAAGTAAATTGTTGACCACACAAAATAAAAGAGATAGTAGTTTCCAAAAACCCATTTAATGAAAATCAAATGAAAGAGTTGTTTGATGATAACTTTAGCTTTTCAAAACAGTTTCTTGTCCATCATCTCCGGAATATTTGACAAGTGAAGACTACTTCCATCCCGAGTGATAAAATGTAATTGTGAAGCGGATGTACAATGTAACTATCTAATCCTCACAAAAGAAAATACAACCAAGCAAAATGTACCCCCTAAAAAATAAAATCTAAATGGGCAGTAGACAGAAAAATGGAATATGATAATAAAAATAATTAATAAATTACTAAACTAGTGTTTGTACTGTTCTATATTATTTTCTCAAATTTCAGGAAAAATAGTTTGATACACAGGCCAGTTTTGGACCCGGACGAAACGCTATTCATTCCGTCCATTTCTTGCAAAAAACCAGTCGTAAAGAATTCAAAGTTGAGTTTAAGAATCAAAAAGCAAGCAGACAGTACGGACATAGACGAACTCCTGGAGGAGATGGCCAAACCTCGCGTAGCGGGGGTGCCAGGGTCGGCAAAGACCCCAAGACCAGACGGCGATGACATGGATTGTCGTCAGAGAAAAGTTAATAAACAGTTGAATGAAGAGAGAAATTCCAGAGTTAGTCAGAGTGACATTAGCGATTTTGATAGGTAAGTTTTGAGTGTATAACAAATGCAACACTAGATTTACATAATTCAACCAGTTTCTTAAAACCCAAAGAAAAGATTTTACATTTCTTATCTCGTCTGGTTTCACACACAGAAGAAGGTACAGGAAAGAGATAAAACTAAGCCTATGCAGAACTCTAAAACCAATCGTGTCAGTATACTTTATTAGAAACAATAAGTTAATTAAGATCATAATAGCCCCAGATGACAGGATCTTCCAATATAGACATTATCTGGATACAATTCCTTGAACTCTTGGAAAAATAGAAGAAAGGCGCTTTTCTCTCCATTAATAAAAATGGAGCAGGCAAGTGATCTTCCGGTTGTCAACCTTTCTCGATAAAATTACTTTCTATCCTAACTATTATATTTGGAAGAAGGTATAAGAAAGGTGGATAGAATGAAACCTGGGTCGGGGGTTTGGGCGGTGACGATCAGTTTTCTTTTAAGAGACATCCATTACCTCCTTGTCCATTGGCAGCAGTGTAAAGTGTGAACTGTGTTCTTCTTTTCATTGTAAAGGCCATATTGTGTTTGTATCCACCTTTCCTGTACCTTCTTCCAAATATAATACAATTACCTCATAAAGCGAAAAGAGGTTCTCCTTATTAAGTTATTTCTATCCTAAGTAGTAATATCCACTGCATGGCAAAGCCCCTCTTAATCTGTTTGGACCAAGCGTAGGTGACCTGTAATCACCTTGATACGAGGCTGGGTGAAACGTAGCTTGTGTTGATTGCAGAATACCCGAAGAGTCTCCCTCAAGTCCACCATACGTGTATCAGCGCGATGCCGTGCGTGGGAAGAAAGCGCGCAGCCGGCTGGAAGGCTGGGCGTGCCAGGATTGCAAAGAGGTTGGTAAACTGACCGTAGTGCACACACCTCTCTTATCTACCCTCCATTTAAATTGGCCCCCTTGACTCGAACCTTGGACCACTAAGTAAGGCAAGCGTTGATATCATCTTGGGAGCTTATTTACACGCGTACAATTAAGGGCACAAGGATTGTTTTCATTTCTCCAAAACAAGATACTTGTAGATTCTATCCTTAATTCTATTTAGGATCCGACAGGAAGGTCTACACGTAGTTTATCAATCTCAGGACTAATCTAGGCTAATTTTTTAAATATCTCATTGATAGCAGGGATGTCCGACTGTCGATCGCACCATAGGCATTGAGTCGGGAAAATGTAATATAAAACGATTTCATTGATATTTTGAAGAGGAAGCGTTAGCCACTCCTATTTTTATTTCCTTAACCGGCTTACATGAGAGTTGTTTTCAAATTAACCGCAAGGAAGCATCAAAACTGTCTGCCCAAGAGAGAGAGAGAAAGCGATGACGTGAATCCCTGCGCTTTAAACTGAAGTGAAGTTTCCTCTTACTGTCGCGCGCGCGCGCGGTACAACAATTTTATGTAACAAAAATGTCAGTTTTTTTATAAATCATTTTCACAACGAATGTGAACTTGAGTATTTCTTTGTGAAGGTCAAAGACAAGTGTTGTTTAATTTGTAACGCCTCGGTGTAACTTGGAAACGACACACAATGCTCTCGGAAGTGGAAAATTTGGTAGTTATTTCCCGCCTAAAAGTGAAATTTGCTGCTCAAGAAACAGTTACTGGCAAAACAAACTCCCATTCCAACAATGCAACCCATTCATCCTTTAAGGTGACCAAACAGATCGTTACAACTCAATAAGGAAAACCTCTTTTCCCTTTATGAGGTAATTGTATTATATTTGTAAGAAGGTGGAGGAAAGGTGGATAGAAACATAATATGGCCTTTACAATGAAATAAAGCGAAAAGAGGTTTTCCTTATTGAGTTGCGACAGAGGTAAGCATTTATTTTGAAATACACGTTGATTTATAACAAATTTCTCAGGCAACCATCATTTATTATTATTTTGACCATAAACTCGGCCAAATGACGACGGGAGAGCATGGTAGATCACCGCCAGTTGGACATGCCTGCACTTTAGCAGTTGTAAACAAGGGTAGGCTTATGAACCAAACTCACCATAAACAAAAGAAAGTCCTAATCACAATTAACACAAAATATTGTCTCTTGTAACAGTTGTACGACGGACTAAATCTGACGGATGCGGAGAGGAAGACTCTAATGAACAAGTGCTCCAAACACCGCAACAAGTTCCCGATCAGAGACAACACCCAATCAGGTGAGGTCAAGTACAATAGTATCTGGTAACCGGACTGTATGGATGACTTTTTAATTGCCAGGGATATTATAAGCATTAACATATCTTTTTAATATCAATACAACAGTACAGGGCTGCCTTTTTTACCATATTTTATAGGTATAGCACAGATCACAGGATATTTGGTTGTGGCACAATACGATACCACTCTCAAATGGGTTGGGGCTAGTCATGGACATAGTCGAACTGAATTTTATTTTGTTGTGTTGGATTACTTCACTGCGATATTAAAAATTCAGCCATTCACAATAATCAAAATAGATTTTAAAACAAATTAATTATCAAATTGTTACAAATTTTAAGTCTACATAGCTATTGGCTAGAGCTTGTCGAGTAAGATGCGATGAGAAAACTCTTAATACGTAAAGTTCACTTAGACAATTAGCGAGGCCAAACTTGATTTAATTCGTGAAACTCCACAAATATCTAACTTTTGAATAATATCAAGTAAATTATTATCTTTGATTAGATGTTCTTAGATCATCCGTTTCGAAATAAGAATAAAGATATTTAAATTAAATTATCACTAATTGTTTATGCTCAGCTGTCATGGCGGCTGACAGAAATGTTAGATGTTTTTTGTAACATGTGAATGTGTTTATCTTTTCTTTATAAAAGCAACAGTCTGTTGTATATTTATCCTTTGATTTCTTCCTAGATCTTTTTTCGATATCTCTTTGTGAAAGTGTCACGAATGTTAGTATTCAGGGGTGTCGGGTACGTATGAGACTCAGTATTATAATAATAATTAACCTTGCGTTGTTTTATGAAACTTTACAGTTAACCTTCTTATGCAAAAGCAGCATATGTGACAAAAAATCAATTCCTTAGCCGTTCTTAACCCTAATTAGATTATTTTCTTCAATCATGATAAGAATAAATACCACACCAATAGACCTGTATGTTAATGTCTCTCTTCTTATTACAGGTATTTGGTTTCACCAGACACCGCCAGAAAAGGAGCAAGAGTCGCAGGCTACGATAGGAAAGTAATTATTAGGAAACCCTCAACATTTGTATTGATAACAAAATAATAAAAAAATATTTCCGTATCTTGACACAAGGCTTTTTTTACTAAGTGAAATAAATACCAAATAATTATGTCAAGAAAATGAACGAAACTTTAACAAAGGACACCTGGATCTAAAGAGGAAGTTGAACGCAAACAGAATCATTAGGTTAAGACTGGGGAAACAAATAAAAACATTTAAATAGGAAAGTTGTTTAATACACAAGAAGAATATCAAACAATTTGCAAGTCATACTATAACATATTCATAGAATGAGAAGTAATTAGCATAATAATAGAAGTTAGTAAACACCCCAGCGTGTTCTATTTCCACAGTTTCTTGATGGACATGTTCTTTTCAGAGTCCTTCTGCATGACCTTGGCAACAGCCATCTCAAAGTCCTCTTGAGTCACGTGCACCCTTCGCTCCCTCAGAGCGTACATCCCAGCCTCAGTGCAGACACCCTAATAACACAAAGATATCCTTCCATCATTCACAAGGGCAGGAGTGAAAGTTAATCAACCAGATCATAACCGCGTGCTAGAGATAGTTTATATAATACAGAATCCTATAAATGGTTTTATAACAGCTGATCAGAAGTTACGGTTATACAAGGTAGGAATACTTCAGTTTGGTGGGAAGTTAAATTTGTATTGTTCCTCAAAGTGCAGCTCTTTCACAGTTTTTTTTTTTTTTTACCCCGCACCTGTATTGGATATTATAAACTATTTCTATATGTATCAAATGCTAATGAAGCAATTATATGCCACACTAAAAATAAAGGTATTACCAAGAATTTATAGTAAAACTTGGATAGGTAGTCCTTGGAGACTAGTTAAATTGTATCAGGACACACTAGACAGAGCAATTTGATACTGTGGCAGTTATTTCTTATGGACCACGGACCTTTGAATACAAAGTTTGTGTTTAAATGTGTGTGACTACTTCTACGATAGGATGTAGTCTTTGTACATTGGATTATTCACATATTTTCTCTCTTTCCCTTGGTGGGCTTTCTTCACGCAATTTTTACCTTATTGGTCCTCATTTAACAATAAATCTTAGTGTAATTAGTATATTATATATCTGTATTAAGACATGGTACCGTGACCTACCTTGACCTCTGCCCCCGAAGCACCGGGCATCAGCTCGGCTATCTTGCGCAGGTTGATACCGCGTGTCAGGTTCATCTTACGAGAGTGGATCTTGAGAATGTCCAGACGGGCCTCTTCGTTTGGTGGGGGGAACTCGATCTTACGGTCGATGCGCCCGGGACGCAGCAGGGCTGGGTCCAAGATGTCGATTCTGTTGGTAGCCATGACAACCTGAAATAACAGCCTTTCTCATTTTGAGGTGTGATTAAACTCTTTAATTTCAGGGATGTCCAAAGCTTTGACTTCACCTCAAATATTTGTCAGCTTAGACTTAAGATTCATAAAATGATAATAATAATATTTAGCACCGTGTCTTACTACCCGTTCGGGTTATACGCTTTAAGTACTAATTACTCTAATGGATTAGGAATGGGGAGGTTTAATTAGAGGAAGTGAACCCGCATTTGCGTGGAGGGAGAGTGGAAAATCATTTAGGAAAAACCACCCCCAGTTTACCCGACAGAGATTCGAACCTCGATCTCCCCAACCTCAGCAGTCGAGCAGCTCAACACGACAAGCGCGTTAGCCAACTACGCCACCAAGGCGGGTAAGATTCATAAAAGTAATTCTTGCTTCGACAATTACAAGTTCGCCAGTAAAAGTGTTGATAAATAAGTTTCACATTTGTAAGTCACTTTGTGATGTTACTTATACTTTGTTTACAGTGTAAGCTTGCTGTTATGTTTTTCAGAGTAAACGAAGTGTATATATAAAATGGCGTTCACATACAAAAATCAAAGAGTTGCTAAATTGCCTGTGATAAGATTAGAATTTATCAGCTTAGGTCGGAAAACAGGATGATGTTTGCAATATCTGGAGACAGAGAAATTTCACCAGAAGTGTTTTATGAAACATATGAAGAGTACCCTGGTTGTACCTTAATATTCTTGGTAGCCTCGAACCCGTCCAACTGATTCAACAGTTCGAGCATAGTCCTCTGAACTTCAGAATCTCCGCCACTCCCAGACTCTATTCGAGACGACCCGATAGAATCAATCTCGTCCATGAAGATGATTGACGGAGCGTGCTCCCTATGAACATTGTTGACATGGTAAACTGATACCGCACAACGTGACGTATACACTAGAGGGAACAATCACTGGACAGAGAGGTAATGGCTGCCCGTCACCGCCCAATCTCCTGGCCTGGTATTCATTGTCATCAGGAGAAACAGTGAACACTTAGAATTCACAATCCCTCCTGACGAGTTACAATGGAATGAAACCTTGGCCAGGGGTTTGGGGAGTAATGATCAATATTCTCCAAGAGGAAACCATTACCTCTTTGTCCAGTGGCAGCAGTGTAACCTGTGATAGAAGACAATCAAATATCTCTCGAGGGTGATGGTGATGAAGTATATAGGGGAGGAGCGGATAACACCGAGTGTAAGTGAGAGTAGAAGAATGGAAGCAAACAAACTGCAATAAAGGAGGAAGATGGAGGCATTTTACTAAACTGACTCGGCAACAGTTGATGATGAACTAAACATTAGGTTATTCGATAGATAGATTCAGGACCAAGGGTCTCCCACCTTGCCATGACAAACAGTTCTCGCACCATCCTGGAGCCTTCCCCGATGAACTTCTGGACCAGCTCGGAGCCCGACACTCGGATGAAGGTGCACTCTGTGTGATGGGCCACGGCCCGGGCCAGTAGTGTCTTGCCTGCAAATAAATACATAACTTTCAGCGGCAGTTCGGAACCGAGGGACGTGATTGCGACTGGTGTCACCTTTGTTTTATCACCGCGGGGGCATGCACCAGTTAGCGTACTCTGATCAAAGTTGCCACCACTATTTTCTTAAACACAAAATTCCCTGATTTTTCCAGAAGACACTTAGAATTCTTCACAATAATTTTAAAGACTAAATCTTGCCCTGTCTGGTCTATAAAGGGAGGCCAACATAATTTCTGAGGGCACGAGTTCAGTTTTACCCTGGGCCATCTCACTATGTTGACTGTCTGTACACCCCTGTTTGTTAATGGGCGCTTGTTGGAGCCCCCCCGACATGAGAGGAGGGTAAGAGTGAACCCACCTGTCCCGGGAGGCCCGTAGAGCAGCACCCCCTTGGGCTGGGCAATACCGAGAGCATCAAACAGCTCTGGGTGCTTCACTGGGAGCTCGATCACTTCTTTGATCTCCTTGATCTGCTTGTCCAGTCCGCCCACCATCTCGTATGTGCTGTCGGGGACCTTCTCGACCATCATGAGGGACACGAGGGGGTCCACCTGACATCACAAACGGGAGTCAGAGGAAATACCAATGATAATCACTTTCGTTGCTTCGGTTAAAACAACAGCCTTGTGTAAGACACTCCCTCCAGACACACAACTCGGCCTTCTGACTGTAAGACACTCCCTCCAGACACACAACTCGGCCTTCTGACTGTAAGACACTCCCTCCAGACACACAACTCGGCCTTCTGACTGTAAGACACTCCCTCCAGACACACAACACACCTGTCTGACTGTAAGACACTCCCTCCAGACACACAACACAGTCTTAGTACCTGTGGGGTTTAAACATACATCAATTACAGTTAATGGAGTGGGAGGTAGGTATTATTTTGGAGGAGAGGAAATGTACCCGCTTTTCCGTGGAAGTATAGGGGAGGGGTGAAAAATAAATAATATATACAATTTTTAGCACTGCGTCTTACTACCCGTTCGGGTTGTACGCACTTACGCTAATGTGTAATTATAGGGTGATTGTGAGATGAAATGGAGGACCTACAGTTTAACGTGGAATCCGAACCACGGTGGAGGCCTGGCATTCCACACATTCACAAGATGTCTTGTCAGAGGTGAAGGAAGGGTTTGGTAATCAGATAAATCTGTGCCGGGACCGAGGATTGAACCTCGGACACAGGCACAGAAGTCTGACACCTTACCCCCCAGACCGCCGGGTCATCCAACTATATAAGACAATTTGAAGCATGTGTCGGCTCAAATGTCAAAAAAGAACTCTATAAACTATATATTTACTTTGATAAACATAATTTATATTCTTGTAATTTTAAAGAACGTTTTCTCATCTTGTTCTCGTGTCTCGATACGTTTTTATATTTCCGTATCAAGATCATCTCGAATGGAATAAATGGTTCTTGCACAGCCCTACTACATATCAAGGTCTATTTTATCAAAACTTAAAATGGTGAGGCAATAATTATTCTGAAAATTTGTTGAGTTAAATTAAATGAGCCAAAGGGTTTTAGTAACGTATGATGGTTGAAAGGTTAACGTATAAAACATATATATGTTGCTATCGAGACAAAGGGGGAATATATATTTCAAACAGATGACAAACAGTTTTGTTCCCTAACAGTTGACCTGACCTAGCTATCATTGGCAGCCATGATCTAATTCCTCGTCCATAGGAAACTCGGCTAATCAGTATTATTGCGAATAATATTATAGTCGACCCGCATCGTCGCTCAGATTGCAGTAGACTCGACTGCCGATGACAGGTCGAGGATCAAAACCTGGTCGGGTGTACTAAAGGTGTTATTATTAACTAAACGGTTTTCCACCCTCTCTCGATGCAAATGTGGGTACACTTCCAACCTTCCTCATCCCTAACACATCTGTATAGTTGGTATACATGCATATAAAATGAATGGGTAGTAAGACGCGGTGACAGACAATGATAATATTAGAGCCCCCCAGTGGACCAGGTCACCTTGTTAGGCAGGATCTTGTGCAAGGTGTAGCTCTCGTTCCGAAGCGCGACTCGGGAATTGGCTGTGACGTCGTTGATGTCGATGTTCTTGTCCAGGTCGACGACAAACTTGCCCTCTGGATGTACCTTGACCAACACCTTCTTCTTGTCCATGGGCTTGACCACCTCCCCGACGTAGGAGCCTTGCTCCTGGAGGAGCTGCAGTTCTTCGCGCAACATTCGGACTGAAACAATCGTACAGAGACATGTGACCACTGTAACATTTCTGTGATATCAAATCCTCCACATAAAGTGAATATACCTTTAGCGTTGAGTTCATTTCGTTGAGCTTGAAGACGTCGCAAATTTTGACTTTTCTCGGCAACGATCAACTGCAATTCTTCTATTTTGGTAATATAGTAAGGTCGAAACCCTTCTCCTTTTGAAGGTTTCTCGTCCACTTCCATCTGAGGACAAAAACACTAGTTTTACAACATACAGGGTGGATACAAAACATATTTTACAAAATTCCCTTACTTTTCCAGGCAACATTTTTCAATTTTCCCCGACTAATTTTTTCTAGTTTAAAAGGTGGATGATAACTGGTTTTACTTATTATTGATCACATATTAAAAAAGTTTGTATCTACTAAAAATAAACTTTTAACAATCAGAATGTTATTTTATTTAGATATTATTAACTTTTATTTTAATGTTTGGTTGCAAAATTAATGGGATATTTTAGACATATTTTTTAATTCCCTGACTTTTCCTTATTTTTAGTTAAATTCCCTGACTTTTCCCTGTCTGTAGCCACCATGAACATAGTACAACGGCATTCTTGGTGACAATTTCGTCTGGCCTACACTTCTAGGTGTCCTTGCTAATACAACTGTCGAGGATACATGTCAAGGCGACGACAAATAAAGGGAATTCGGATACAGCCAGTTGCGCCATTATGTTAGACAATAATGCTTCACTGTGGTAACGACGTAAGTAAATTGATCTTGCAGGTATTCCAAAAGTTGAAAAATATCGTTAAGATCGGTCCAAGCATCTTTCGATTGTGTATTCATTAAATTTTAACAACAAAATGGATTTCTTTAACCAAAGAATTTAGAATCTGCTTAAAAGATAATTTATCATCATTTGACTACTTATGTTGTGTTTGTAAATGAAGCATTTACCATTGTTTCTTGTTGTGTTCTTTGTTATTTTAAATTTTAATATTATCTTACCTCGAAATTTGTATGCGTCATTATGAAAATTTGATAGAGTAAACGAAACTGCCTACAGATAAGTAAGTTGTTTTCATAGATAATAAAGGTAAAGTTGTTTTTCAGTGTTGGAAACACTATCAACCAAATATCTCAAATCTATTTTATTTATTGAGTTTCCAAATATTTTTATTCTAGAATAAAATTTATTTTGTTTCATTATCACTAATTAAATCGAATTATAATAATATAATTAATAAAAGTTTAATATTAATCTAATGCACAACTATATTGAGAGCGCTAAATACTAGTTAAATTGTAATAGATAGATAGATAGTTTATTTTTTTTAGAAGTTATAAAGTTCATCATCTATTATGTACAAGCTATGTCACGACGGCCGTTATGAAACCTCAAAGCTTAATTTTTTTTGTTCCAACGAATATTTAGTTACTTTTGGTATAATTTTAACATAGAATGAAATTTTTTTAAACACAAATTATACAAAACAACAACTAAAGTCAAACTCAACATTAAAACTTCATGAAAATCATCGTCATCAACTGTTTCCAGCCTGTGGCTGTGTCAGTTTAATAAAATAACTCCATTTTCTTCTATCCTTCTACCAATCTTCCTCCTCTCACTTGAACGCTTTCTGTTATCTGGCCCTTCCACCTCTTTTTTGACCTCCCTTGCGGTTTATTTCCCACGTACCTACTTCATTTCCAAAATTTTCTTTGGAATCCTCCCTTTTTCCATCGTCATTACATGCCAATAGCCTACTTGTTCAGTCTCGCTTCATTTACTATCATGAAAAGTTATGATAAAGAATTTCTTTAAAGAACTAGTTTATAACTTCCTCAAGAAGTCATCCTTGTTTTGATTAGTAGTAATAGTGAGTGAACCATGTTCCTAATTTATTATGAACGCCATATTGTGTCTGTAATTCTAATATCGAAATCAGTTCTACTTATATTAAATTAATTACCTTCAGTTTGTCTTCGGCTAGCTTTCACAGGGACCCCTGGGAGGGATGCAGCTGAAGAATACTTCAGGGTCGCCATTGGCGGATAACTTGCCACTTACTTGACTGCAGGCAAATAGTGGAAAAAGGTGGAGGAGTGCCAAGTGGTGATAGGTAGCTAGCTAGCGTTACCAAAGCCCATTCTATTTCTATCAAAATGTGGCCACTGGGGCACCCCTCATTCCCTATCCGTCCAGAACTAAAGGGGCCACTTCCACTAGAGTTTGTCAAATTATTTTAGCAGAGTCTTAATGTTTTACACTGATGTGCTAACTACGCTAATGGTTTTAGGGATTAGGAAAGTGATATTTAGAGGAACTGTACCCGCCTTTTCGTGGAGGGAGACTGAAAAACATTTTTTTGGAAAATACATCTTCAGTATGCATGACTGAGATTTGAATCTCGATCTTGTCCTCGGCAGCAGTCTCTACTGCGTGATTAACACCTTAGACCATGAGGCCACCGAAGCGGGTGCCTTATCAATTAATTAAAAATGAGATAAAACACAGTAACTGTCCCTTCAAGTGCACTCCAAACACGGGCCTACTCTACTCGTGAAACACAAGGACCATAGTATTGTGTTACTCAAGAGTGCACGATGGTTAATATTGTCCTGCTGAGCGAGTCTCAAAGTCACTGGTTGTATCTATAGTTCATCAATTATGCTATTTAATTAAATACTTTCCTAATTCACTGCGGACTTGTTTGTGGATTAAAATAGGAATAATGTGGCATTCCACCTCAATTGACCTGGGATCTCGGTCAGTACCAGGGCAAAAGCCTTCACCATTCACCCCTTGGGTGATCCTGTACAACTGGTGGTATTATTATTATTATTATTATTATTATTAGCACCGCGTCTTGCTACCCGTTCGGGTTATACGCACTTACGCTAATGTGTAATGGTAGGATGATTGTGAGATGAAATGGAGGACCTACAGTTTAACGTGGAATCCGAACCACGGTGGAGGCCTGGCANATATTATTATTATTATTATTATTAGCACCGCGTCTTACTACCCGTTCGGGTTATACGCACTTACGCTAATGTGTAATGGTAGGGTGATTGTGAGATGAAATGGAGGACCTACAGTTTAACGTGGAATCCGAACCACGGTGGAGGCCTGGCATTCCCCACATTCACAAGATGTCTTGTCAGAGGTGAAGGAAGGGTTTGGTAATCAGATAAATCTGTGCCGGGACCAAGGATTGAACCCCGGCCGCCAGCATAGAAGTCTGACACCTTACCCCTAGACCGCCAGGTCATACATCTGGTGGTGAAACCCATATACTGCACATGTGGATTGGCGCTAATGATCCACACAATTTGTCGTCCAATTTTCTTCAGGTGGTGGCATAGACCCACCAACATTTCGTGTGTCTATTCCTTTGCCTCCTGCCCCACCTGGGTAACGAAAACTGCCTCAAGACTAAACAATACGTGTAGTTTAGATTAGAAAAAAGTAGTAGCCAGCCATCTTACAACATGATGAAGCTTAAACAACCGTCTTACACGTCGAGTAGACATTCATGTGGACAGGCAATGTAGCCGTCGCGCTGACAACCAACGAGTGAAGCAGACACCAAAAAATAACCAAGTTGTCATCCAACGGTAACATGGTTGGTTATCTGAACATTTTCAAAACACAAAACCAAAATCAAATGGTGATGACAAAACAATAAACCTTAAATGACTCAATAATAGGACAGATAAAAGAAACCAAGTTTTTGGTAGCAGCGCTCTCGCGACCCCGACTGTACGTTTGTAGACGGAGGGTGTGGGGGAAATCTAACAATTTCCGATACACTCTAATGAACCCTTGCATGCAGTCCCTACAGA
The DNA here is from genome assembly GCA_902141375.1 of Timema poppense. NCBI lineage: Eukaryota > Metazoa > Arthropoda > Insecta > Phasmatodea > Timematidae > Timema > Timema poppense. The sequence goes on along the minus strand of CABFOV010007090.1, from coordinate 1,301 downwards.
TGGCAGCAGCGTCCAGGTCCAAGTGATGGAGGTTTCCCGCCGCTATTCTAACCAGATACAACGGTCGCAATATCTACAACTTAACTAGGGTCACCTAATCTTTAAAGGGTCCACATTTTGAAGTTCATTCGTGTTATCTCGAGTTTATTTGTCGTGGAGTGTCCATCGTAATGACAAAATTTACAATAGTCATGAGATGTCAGTCTGGGTGTGTTTGACATCTACGTATGTGATCGTCAACAATTTTTATCTTCGCCTTAACCTCTTTGGAGCAAAAAAATATTGTTTTTTATCGTCGCATTTTGCTAACACTACGGGTTATACTAGTACTAGTACTACCAGAAGGTAATCTAAAATGGTAGGAAAGAAGAAATTTGATTTTAGAAGAAGTGCATCCACATTTACATGGAAAGAAAGTGGAAACAATTTAGGAAAAACCACCTGCAGTACACCCGACCAGGATTTGAACCCGGAGCTCCCTGCAGTCCAGTCCTGGACTGAAGCGGGTAAAAAGGAATTGAGCTACACAAAGTAGGCGGACCATTAAAAACCGGAGAGAAGATAAACAAAACTAACATTAGACCCAGCTATTTATTCTCAATAGTACAAAAGTCCACAAATAATAAACATGATGTTATAATCAAGCTGATGCAAGTCTATTTTTAACGAACATGAAATTAATTTCTTAACGAGTACATACAAAATTATAAAAATAAGTTAAGATAACCGATCCCTCGACACGTGGCCGAGTTAGGCCACTTTGGCCAGCCACTCTTCCACTTGGTCCAGCTCGGCGGTATTCTCGTCCCCTTGCTTCTGGGCGAAACCCTCGGCAAACTCCACTCTGAGGGGCGCCAGGTGCGAGAACTCAAACTCCTTGCCTTGTTTCCCGAGGAACGTGTTGTTGTTGTTCGACGTCTCGTTGGTGCTCTCCAGTTGGCTCGTCTTGGTCTTGCGCAGCAGGTTCCTGGAACAAGGTCACGAGTCGGAGAGAGAGGAATTGTACACAGCATTCAAAGCTCTATATTAACAGTGTCCCAGGCCCGCAAATCGAAGATAAGTATTTAATATTCCCAAAGCTAAATGAATGTTTGATAACTTTTGTTGGTTGTAAAAATATTATATTGTGGCTATTTGTATGCACCAAGACATCTTTAATTCTGATTTCATAAATCAAGTTACTATCGCAACATGTAGTTCAATTACTTCAGATATTACCATATTATTATTATTATTATTATTATTATTATTAGCACCGCGTCTTACTACCCGTTCGGGTTATACGCACTTACGCTGATGTG
>CABFOV010007089.1:2438-30574 GCA_902141375.1 Timema poppense | reverse complement strand
TTAGAAATATTGGAACTACATTTTTGCTTGGTTCCATTTATTTTTCTAATGTTGGTTAAAAACGGTTAGTTTATTGTGGATGAGGCGGACTTCTGGGAGCTGTGTCAGTTCTGTTATTTGCTTAGTTTCCCTCCAAATGATATATTTTCACAATTATAATTTTGAAATGTGTTTTTTAATTTGATGAGACCTCGGTTAGGTAGGAAGAACTTATAGTGTTTCTCATTGTTTTCTCTATACTATCAACATGACTGGTAAGTTTGTCCATGATATTTTACATCGCATCCCAAGATAAAGTAAAACATTCTAGGTTAGAAAACACATTTCTAGGCAATATTGCTTTTGTTTACCCAAACATAACTAACTTATTTTAATATAATATTAGTGAAACAACAAATTTCATTCACATATTTTTTTTAAAAGTGTGGTTGATAGTCTAAATTTGATCAGACGTGATTTGATTATTTAAATTACGTTATTGGCTATATCAGAATAGTCTACTTATGCGGTGTCGTCTTGACTTGTGCTCTTGATAGCTGCATTGGCCAAAACGTGACCAAGTGTAGATCTGTCCGATTTGTCGCTAAGGATACCTATGCGGTCTTCTCGAACCCTCATCGAGGTCTTGGTCATCATGGATACGAAGGCTACCAGCCGTGTGCTGTTGTCACAGTGTCAGTTGCGGTGTTTGACTGGCAATTGTTTTAGTATTATAGTTTCGTCTGCTAGAGCACTGACCTATGTTTTCCACCATTTTAAATAAGGTTGTTTTCGTTCAAATAGTTAGATCTTAGATGCAGTCTTTGCTATGGACAGTGCAACAAATGTAAAATCATCAAGACTGCATCAAGTTTAAAACTAAAGGGTTCGACTAGGGAGCCTTGGACTATTTGGATACAATCACTATCTTTTTGATTCTAGTTTTTGAACTATCTGTTTCTTAAAATTACAATATTAAATGCTGAATTTTTCAATTCAGAGCTAATTTGTTTTTGAAATTTTGACTAATAATGAATAGTATTAATATGGGTGTATAGTACATTTATAATACAGTACTGTATATGTAAAAAAACAGGTTTTCTATGAAACATAACACTACCAAATGCATAATTATACACAATTAACACGCCCAAGTCAAGTGTTGTATTCTAATAAAGAACTCTGCTACTTATGTTACTTATATGAGAGCTTACTACGGTATATATGTTGGTACTTTTCCAAGGTAGAAACTCATTTTTTGTGTCAGGGTTCTTCAAACAATTGTTTGGGAACAAACACTTGTCGCGAGGCTCCTCTAACCCATCATGGCTGTGTCCTTCAACTGTAGCCATGCACGTTACTTAAGCAGCAGTAAATTAAGGGACACGCCTGCTTTTGACCCTGCCATTATAGGACAACTTGGAAAACCCCTTGGTCTTAGCTCAACTTCCAATGGTGGGAGGAGTTAGCTCCTTTTGTGTGTACTGGACTCGCATGTAAGGGAGTTTTGTCATAACCTAGGAATAACCGTAGGGGTTTTGACTTGGGTTGCCCAATTGGGAATTCTCAATCATAGGAATAACCCTCAAGAGGTCTTCAACTTATGTCACCCCATATGGGCACTTGTAGGCGGTTAGGCGCCTAAACTCAGGAATAACCCCAAATAGCCTTTAGCTTGATTTGCTTGGTGGGGACTTCATGGACGTGACCACGACCAGATTTCCCGGAAAGTACTAGTTCCAAACAGCTTAGTGTGTGAATGGCTGGAGGAGGTGGGGGATCGAGGGTGGAACCAGGATTTCCAGACAAAGAACATTCCCCAGGCTGAGAGGGGAAGCTTCTGGATCCATCCAAGCTGTTACCATGAGAGCGAGATTGACTTCATCCCATGAGCTTCAAATCCTCAACCCGGTGCTACCCCCGGCTCTATCTGAATAGTCTTGATGATCTTTGGAAGGATTATTGAATTATAGACTTGATGAATTCACACTCCACATGTACTTGGCAAGGGTAGGCCTATATATCAAGGCAACAGAGCATAGGTAGAAAATTCGGATACACACTAGGTTTTCTTGTATTTGACAGTTAAATTAATACACTCACCTTGGCTATGTTACAGCATAATGTAGAGCAAAAGTTTTGAACAAGAACCTGTCAAAAAACCTCAAAGATATATATTTGATATAGGCCTATAGAGACTTAGATGTATAGAAACTATATTTTTTACGGGACATGATATTTTGTAGTCCATTGTATTTAGAAATATTTCTTAATCAATGCACTCATTATAAAATATAAATGAATATGAATCACATTATGTACAAGTTATGTTCATAAAGATAAAAAAAAACAAGAGAAAAATGTGCTGAACATACTTTTAAAAACATGTACCAGTACAGTAGTATTCAAATAGGTTTATATTTGTGTAAAAAACTTTCTAATATATTGATGTACAGTAAATTTCAATGAGGATTAATCATAAAAGTGTTAACACTTAAATCTGTGAAATACATCTTCAGAACATTTTTGGTGAATTGAAGACCATGACATTTTGTGTTAAACTCAACCAAAATTTATTTTTAGAAGGCTTAGGGGGTTGAACCTCATTTTTAGTGGATGAAGTCTTCTTGAAAGGGGTGAGAGGAGTGTGGAGACAATACCACCCCGCTAGGCGACATGTCAGCATCACAATGACCTTGACCAAACATTTCCTTCTTACAAATTCTCCATTTTATTTTTTATCACTTGTTTTTCTTATTCCATCATCATTATGAGGGGAAAATCCTGATTCGTCTTGAGAAAAATTCAATATATAGCCCTCAAATTTTTTCGATATATAGAAACAATTTTTCTATATAATGTCATAGGGATTTCAAAATACAGAAGTTTGATGCGAGGGTGATCCCAAAAGTAGTGTCTCTGAGAGGCATAAAAAAACTGTTTTGGCGGCTGTTGAATATCTGTTGTGATTGGGAGTTCCCTCACCCCTACTCGAACATGCTCGCGCCTCCTCGTGACGCTCAGTCTGGTCCTGGCAGCCATTGAGAATGGCGCTCCAGTTGAACTTTGCTGCCAAGTGCGAAATCCGCGCTGTTATTCGGTTTTTGAATGCGAAAGGCAGTACACCTGTTGAAATTCATCGCCAGTTGACCAAAATGTATGGCGAGTCATGTCATGGACATAAAAAATGTTCGTAAATGGTGTAGGGAGCTTATAGCCGGTCGTAATGAAATACATGATGAGCAAAGGAGTGGGATACCGTCAATTTCCGATAAGACAGTTGAGAAGATCGAGGAAAGCCTGCGTGAAGATCAACAGATCACTCTGGATGATCTTTACATTTTGGTCCCTGAGGTGTCCCGTAGTACCATACACAGGATCTTAACTGAAAAGTTGCAATATCGGGAGGTTTGCGCTCGATGAATTCCACGCATGCTGACTGAAGATCACAAGCGGCAATGTGTTGTTGGACTCTATTATCACAGGAGATGAAACCTGGACATTTCACTTCACCCCAGAGACGAAACAACAATCGTGGTAGTGGCGGCATTCCTCTTCTTCGAAGCCGAAAAAATTCAAACAAACACAGTGTGCTGGTAAAGTCATGACAACCGTCTTTCGGGATCAAAAGGGAGTATTGTTGGTCGACTTTTATGCCTGCTGGGACTACAATAAACGCTGATTGGTATTCTGAAACTCTGAAAAAATTCAGACGGGCAATTCAGAACCGAACAAGAAGAATATTGAGCAAGGGCATAAGGATTCTCCATGACAACGCATGCCCACACGTTGCCCGTCAAACTGTCAAAAGTTTGCAAAAGTTTGGATGGGACATCATCAGACACCCACCTTATAGTCTGGACTTGGCATCCAGCGATTATCACCTGTTCCCTAAGTTGAAAGAACATTTGGCAGGACAGCGATTCAGCTCCGATGATGATGTGAAAGAAGAGGTTCAACGATTCCTCAAGAACATGGCGGCGAGCTGGTATGACATGGGAATACAAAATCTGCCACAGTGTTTACATAAATGCATCGACCGAAATGGTGATTATCTAGAAAAATAGGTAATTGTTCAAACTTTAAAAAATGTAAAGATTATTTCAAATATTTATTTTAGTTAATAAAAAATAAGAGACCTTACTTTTGGTATCACCCTCGTATGTGGGAGTTCCACTGTATTATCGGTAAGTCTTAACCACTTTATTATCGGTAAGTCTTAAATGCCCACTTTGGTTGGCTGGCTGCATGGTTTATGGCGTCACTTTTGTAAGAGACTAGAATGCCGATGACGTAGAGATTGTGGTTCGATCCTGGCCGAGATTAATGAGTGTGGTTTTTCCTAAATGATTTCTAACTCTCCCTCCAAACAAAAGGAGGTACACTCCCTAACCCATTAGTGTGACTTGTATGTAGGCATATTCAACCTGAACTGGTAGTAAAACGCTGTGCTAAAAATAAAATAAAGTCATAATTTTTTTTAGACTCAATTAAAAGGAATAAACCCAAATGAATAATAATATTTAGCACCGTGTCTCACTACCCGTTCGGGTTATATGCTTTAAGCACTAATTACTCTAATGGATTAGGAATTGGGAAGGTTGAATTAGAGGAAGTGAACCCGCATTTGCGTGGAGGGATAAAACCATTTAGGAAAAACCACCCCCAGTTCACCCGACCGAGATTCGAACCTCGATCTCCCCGTCCTCAGCAGTCTGGCTCTTCACGACAAGCGCGTTAGCCAACTACGCCACAGAGGCGGGTAAACCCAAATGATTTTATGGTCATTAATAGTGCACAGTATAACAAGTAAATAACATGAAATTTTAAATATTCAAATTCTAAAGATATTTGGGTACTTGTTAGTTTTGTTTAATGTAATATTTATTAAAAGTTTTAGGGGCAAAACTTAAGAATCATACCTTTTAGGTGAATCCTTTTCTCTAAAAACCTTGAAAATCACAAAATTTATTCTAGCATTACACTCACAAAAATCTGGGGGATCCAATGATATTAAATTCAAGATTAATCATAATTCTTAATATAATGAATGATTAAAAAATAAATTAACCAAGCAAAGCAGGAACAAATATTGTTAAAAAATTTGTAAATTTGAACAACCAAAGAGTTACTGTACTTATATTATAGAGCCGATTAATGTGCAATAATCTTATACAGTGACCATACTTCATACTTTTTTGCAACATACAAATTTCTTGTAAATGGATAACTGTAATTTTCTTATGTATGAACAAAAACATTCTTGCAGATCCTTTAATGATTTTACATCCAACGTCTCCACAAGTCTCCATTAGAACTGAGTCGAAAAAAGTATTAAAAATCCAAACAGACACACCCGCATAAGTCAAATATTAAAATAAAGTAATTTAATTTAAAGCTAAATAATGTATACATACAGTAGCCCCATGGCTTCTTTGGTGCTGACTGACAGCTCACAGCTGATAGCTAAAAGCTTTGAAAAGTTACCAGGCCAAATTGTGTATCCCTACATTGAAGCATATGATCTGCAAAAACATGTGTTTAGCAGCTGTCACTTCTGATGGTCAAAATTTAGGTATATACCTAAATCTTGACTGTCATAAGTCAGCTGTGAGCTGTCATTCAGCACCAAAGAAGCCACGGGGCTACTGTATATTATGTTACTTTCCAAACAAACTTAAGCTAACCTTCAAAATGGTAATTACTCAGCTGACTTTATCTAAATCGGCTATTGTTCCATTCACTAATAAATTAGTATCTCAATTATTTTATATTCACTAAACCTGAGCCGCATGGTCTAAGGCAGGGATATACAAACTTACTTACAGCAGGGCCAAAATAAAAAAAAAAATTGGGCCAAAGATTTGTATTTGTTTTTTCTTAAAAAATAATTAAAAAAAGATAACCACACATAATAGACTGACATGAAGATCTTCAAATACATTGAGAATGCAAAACAATATTAAATATCTTAGTAGCTTAGTATGTTTTTGTCAATAAGAGTGAAGTCATATGCCCATCATTAAGTTGGTTTCTAAGATAACTTTTCCTAAATTTCATGATTTAAAACACTTGTTCGCATGAATATGAGGATGCATACTTTGTCATATATTTTTGGGCATCATTTACCAAGTTCGTAAATGTTAATTTTGGCATGTTTTTATAAACATAGAGTTTGGTTGTGTTTAAAAAAAAACCTGCTTCACAATGCAACACATTTAAACTAATTATCTTCTGGAACTGATTGAACACACTGGCCCGCGGGTTGAGGTTTGCCTGCCCTTGTTCTACTTGTGTCACTCCGGCAATAGATTAGACTGCTGATAACAGGGAGATTGAGATTTAAGACCAGTCGATTGTACTGAGGGTGGTTTTACCAAAAGATTTTCCACTCACCCTCAACACTAATGTGAGTACACTTCCTTTAAATTTAACCTTCCTCATCCCCCAACTCATTAATGTAATTAGTGCATATGCGTATAACCTGAACTGGCAGTAAGACATGGTGATAAAAAAAATATTCACAAAACAAACAATTTGATTTTCGTGGTATAAGATGTCATATAGTAAGCCATCATGGATCAAACAACGTGTTAGTATAGTGTGTTTAATGTGTGATAATGTTGCTTACACATCATTCCCAAATGCGATTGGGATAGGACCAAGTTAATAGAATAAGAATTGAATTAGACCATTTACCATCCACAATAATCAAGCCAAACGATTTGCCACTCAAAATAGTTTATCCTGAAATAATGTATCCACTAAAATGATTGACCCCTTAAGTAATCTACCATCTATTATAGTTTATAAAGAAGTTATTTGCCATACACTTTAGTTGCATAAGGAGTTATTTAGGGTGAGTGTCCCAATAATTGGCACTCTAAGACAACTAGATTGAATTTGCATTTACAATTTTTATTAGGAGATAAACACTTGAGATTTGTTTTATCCCCTTAAAAGAGGGGACTTTCAACTTATTTTCATCATGATGACAAGAAATGTATATACTTTTTTTATGAAGTTCGGTAAATATCTGCACAAGTACTAGTATTTGGCATGTAGAATTTTTTTTATCAGCACTAGTAATTGTCCCTCCCATGTAAAAGTAATTGACATATAAAGGTTTTCCCCATATTTTATTCATTGTTCTAGTTTTAATTCAAAATCAAAGATTTGAAAAAGAATAAAGAGATAAAATGTAGTTTTAAACAAAGGTATTACCTAAGTCCCTATAATTGGCAAGCTTGTACCTAAAATTGACTGGCCTATTGGAAGGATGCCAATTACTGGTTTTTGAAGTTCTATGCCAAGTTCAAAGCTATACATACAAATAAAAGATCAAACCCTAGTTAAATATGCACGTGTAATATGTATACCTTGTTAAAGGGTAAAAACAACCAGTAATTGGCATGCTGTGTCATTTACTGGAGTTTTTGTTGAAATTGTGAACTAGTAAATGGTATCCCGCAAAAAACTTATGACCTAAACAAAGCAAAACAATATTAGGCACTCATGAAAGTTTGGTCTTTTCACTCGTGGAAACAGCATATGCCTTAAATAAATAATTTGTGATTGCTTTTTTAAACATTGATGACAGCCTCATACCTTCTTAATGCTTAAAACTACAACCATCTTCACAGAAGCAAAATCAAACAGTACCTGTGTGTTGCTATTTTTACTGACTCTTATGCATTCTCTTGTAACCAAGGTAAAGTGTTTTATGTGCTCCAGTTATTTGTCGATTAAATAAGATCCTCTGTAGCCTATGCGCCATACCAGTACCCAAAGTTTGAGCACAGCTTCTCTTGAAGTTGTCAATGTTCCCAAGTAGTTAAATGCTCCTTTGTTCCAGGTATTACCATTTCAAAGAGCGTGTTGGAGTCCTACATTGTGAGCAGCAATGACTCTCTGGAGCTCAAATTGGGTGAGGGTTTTTTACTCAACATAACATAACATCTCCTGGAGAGTAGGCTAGCTTTGCTGAGGGTCCCAGCCATCACTAGCACACATTATCTCAACTTGTTGAGTGTGAACTGAACCTGTAAACATATCCCACTGTTCCAGTACGTCGCGCGACTGATGTGGATGATGACTCCACCACGTTCAGGCCTGAGATGACTCACCAAGTGTTTGGAGAGAGGTTTGTCAATTTTGTAGCTACTTCGGTGTCCCCCACACAGGCATTTGGTCTCATAAGGCTGGCACCCCTTTTTGAATATTATACTCTTTTCCTCTATATGTGTCCCTGTTAAATATCCTTCTGATGTTATTTAGGTTGCTGTAGCTTGCTCTGGCATTTCATTAGATAAGTATTTACATGTTGTAGTGAGAGTATCTTCGGCTACAGGGATCTACGCATCCGTCTGTACTACAGTGCAGCCAGGCTTACCACCTTTTTGGGACTAACTTACTCTGAGGAAGTCAACCCTGACAAGTGTGATGGCCTGAAGGTGAGTTTATATATAAGGTGACCACAGTCAAGGAAATATGGAAAACCTGGAAAAGTCAGGGAATTTAAACTGCCAATAAAACCGGGAAAATGTCAAGGAATTTTGTAGTTGATCAAGGAAAATGGTATAGTCTTAATTATTGGTTGTCTAGGTAAGAAAAAGTCTTAAATATTAGCATTTTATTTTAAAAAAATATTCAAAGGCTGAATATTTTTAGTGCATTTCAAAAATAATTATTTATTACAAATTGAGTATGTTGATTTATTTTTAAACATATTTAAAAATCACATTATTGGTTATGGTCAGGGAAGTTTGGATTTTTGAATTGGCAAAAAGTAAGGGAATTTTATTTCTGAGAATTTTTTGGCCACCCTTTTACAATACCATTGATAGTTTAAGGGTTTGTTCTGAAGGGAGTTTTAAAGGTATTTCATAAAATTGTCTACAATTTTCTGCAATCCTCATTAATTAAAACTATTATTAAACTCTATTTCTTTATAATTGTATACTAATAATGATTCATTAGAGTAGGGGATGGTTTAACCAAAATTCTTGAGTGTCTTATTAGTTTATATTTTTCCCTAGATAAAAAAAACCTTTTATAGACACATTTTAAAGTTATTTGTTGATTATTTCCCCATGCTAATAACAACTTATGATATAATACCGCTACTAGCAATGTTCTGAGCCAATAAATGTGTGTATGGTCTTTGTGTAGCCAGATAATGTGACCAACATGATGGCGGGAAAACTCCAGGCAGGGTTCCACACCAACCTGGACAACTTCTGCTTGGACCTTAAGAAGGATATTAACTTCAGGCCTCCAGGAGAGCTCCAACACCGTTTCACTACTGCAGGCAGTAAGTTATTCATGCTCTACTGGTCAGTAGATCCTAGGTGCTGAGCAGTGTATTGAATGTGTCCACTGTTCTGTGTTCAAGATGAGAACACCATCACAAAGCAGTACGAGGTGTATCTGTGTACCAGCACCACGCCAGAGTTCCGGTGCTTCCATGAACGACTCCAGACTTTCTTGCTGTGGTTCATAGATGCAGCCAGCTTCATTGACATTGATGACAACAATTGGAGATTCTTTGTGATGTGAGGGCAGGGAAAATATGTTAAACTATTGTTTACAATTCATTATGACAGGCAAGAATTAAGTATATTCTGTTTAGGAGTGAATCAAAAATTCTGAACAAATATCGAATAGTACAAATTGTATAGTTAATTCCATTACGTTTTTGATGGAAGTTATTTTAATTAGTAAATTACTTATGAAAGTTGTGTTTTATACTCAACTATTGGCAGAGTAGAAAAAATACTAAAACACATAATTTTTTACACCACTTAAATGTTATCTAAGCTTGATACCTATTCAAGGTTATTTAGGTTTCATGAAGAGAGAAAAAAACTTCTGGCAAAATAAATTGGTTATGAATATTTTTGCGGGCAACATTACTTGGTTTATCGGCAAATGCTGATGAAGAACTCGTCGATCTGTCTGAATAAACCTGGCTAAAAATAATTTCACCACAAAAATTTGATGCCATTTTGTAAAATAGTAAAATTCCTTCATCTTGCTTTCTTCTTTCACAATTTTCCCTCCTTTAATTGTTTCCATTCTTATCCTTTAACTTTACTAACTTCTATATAGAATATTTGATTATCAAGCTGACATTCTCCTTGCTACATCAGTTTATTGGCCCTGCTTATTGTATAGAGCAGGGCTTCTCAACCTATTTTCAACTGCGACCCCTTTGGACCAGACACAATTTTTCACGGCCCTTCACTCAATGTCATAAATGCAATTGGTAGTAACAATGTACATAGTCGATTTACCGGTTTTTGCATGTACTTTTTTGTGTGAACCTCTTTTGATAGAACCCGGGAGTGAAAAAATAAAGTATATTAAATATAAGTATAGACATATCATTAAAGAATTATGTTGACTAATAAAATAGTATATGAAAATATCAAAAATGAAAATTTCTTCAAATAATTTATTATATTAAAAATTTGTGTGTATGGTATATTGACATGCAAAATATAAGTAAGAAAATGCAAAATAAAAAATATCAATTAATTTGTAATATCAAATATGAATATACTGAAGAAAATTTTACTGAAGGTTGACAAACGATAAGAATATGTTTACCTTTACTGGGATGGCTTTGATTGCTTATTCTGACACAATAACTCAAATTGTGGTTAAATATTTGTCACTGCTGGTTTCATCACAATCTCGATATTTTTAAGACTTGAGTGGTATTTGGTTTTAGTTGCCGTCATTGTCGAAAATGCCGATTCACACAAATAGGTGGTAACAAATGGCAGAAGAGATGCCATCGCTAATCCCGACAATATCGGAAATTCTGCTTTAACACCAAGCTAAAAAGTGTTCAAGTTTGTCCTTGAAAATTCCAAGTTTGAGGTTTGAAACACATGAAACTGCTGCAAATTCTTCTTGGGCTTTCAACTAAAGATGCCTAACACTTACCATCTCCACTATAAAAGGGTTTTAATCCAATCTAATTGAGTATTATTTAATTCCAATAGACAATATTTCTCAAAATTGTTTTCCAAGCATACCAAATGATAAATTATTATTTGCTTAGTCAAGTCAAAGCTAAGCATATTATCAACAATAAAATCCCCTGTGTATGAAAACATTTCAAATGAGTCATTTTTTACTTTATTCTTCCAAATGTTTAATTTTTTCATGAAAGCCTGAATTTTATCTTTCAATGTAAAAATATTCGTTCTCTCCCCTTGGAGAGACATTAATTTCGTTGAGTTTCTTAAATATATATGACAGATAACATAATTTGCACAGCCAATTTTCATTGTGAAAGAAATTGACATATTCAGTTATTTTCAAAGAAATAGTATTATTTCATTTTTTAACACTAATAGCCATCTCAATGCTTGTCCCTTTGACAGCCATTGTACTTCTGTATGCAATTAAAATGTTGAAATTGAATTCCATTTCATCACATAAATTTGCAAAGAGGCGACTATTAAGGGCACGACTTTTAATAAAATTGATAACCTTAACCACATCTTGTAGTACAGCATTCAGATCTGTGGAAATTTTCTTTGCCACAAATACTTCTCGATGAATCTTGCATTGAGTGAAAGTAGTAGGCCTATTGCTTGTAGATTTAACTTTTACCTGAAATCCAGTTATTCTTTATCTCATTGCCGCTGCGACGTCGATATATACTCCAACACAGTTATTCAATTCTAGCCCTACTTCCTTGAAAAATTAATTCACTTTTTGAAAAATTGCCTCACCAATTGTACATCTATCTAACGACCAACAAAATAGTAAATCTTCTTGGACACTGTTACCGTAACAATACCTGACATAAGTCAATAGCTGTGCTAAGTTTGTAATGACAGTTGATGAATCCAGCTGAAATACAAATTTTGAACTTTCTTTAATTCTTTCAATAAGTTGCTCACACTTATCGTTGCTAATTTCTAAAATTCGTCTACCCACAGTATCATTTGACAGTGGAATTTGTTTAAATTTGTCTGCATATTTTTCCCTGTGAATAATTTCATTCATCCTAATTCCCACTGGCAACATAAGATCTTCGGCAATGGGATATGGTTTCTTGGCATTTGCAATTAAGTAAGAGGCTTCATAAGATGCTTTTAAGTAATTTCTATCGACCAGTACATGAGTTTCAAGAGATTGTATATAGGCTTATTGGAATAGGAAGCATTCTTTGTGTGTAGATGTATTTTTAATTTTTTAGGTTGGAGACTTTTACTCGCCAAGCATTCAATACAAATCATGCAGATAGGTCTGTCTTCAATATTTGTGGAAATAAAAGTAAAACCTTATTGCAAAAATGTTTCATCGTATTGCCTCTTTTTTGCGTGCGAATGAGAAATATCTTAAGTTTTATATATCTGCATATTCTTGTTAGTGCTGGATGATGCCGGTTCTGCAGGATATATAGCTTCAGTATTATCTGCCGTCTTACTTAGTCTTTGACAAATTTAACCACTTACCTATGGGTAAGATAGTTTTTATTGTATTGTAATATGTCTTTGAAATGATGGCAGCCAATAACTGGTGACAGTTAATTATTTCCTCGTCCAGTACATCTGTGAACACCAGCGATATTAGATGAACAACTAAACAACTTAACACTGTACAAGCAACTTTGAAAGACTTAACAACTGAACACTGTGAAATTAACCCTGAACAACTGCACAATGTTCATCTAACAATGCTGAACAATTGATCAGTGAACAACTAGCAAGAGCTCCGAAAACCCGATGGATCACGAACTGCTAATAGGCCTTCCACACGGGGTGAAACTATTTAGTTACACGAGGTGAAATGTTGTAAAACTCAACTGATTAGTACTGAGGATGAGGTTTGAAATCCACCTGCTAGTATTTCTATCTATCTCTGTCTCACTTGCAAAGTACAAGCTGTCAAGAATGAGTCACCACAGAAAGTACTTTCAAACCTTTTGTAAATCTCACTGGCCAGAAAAAAGCACTTCTCGACAAGACAATCCCATCTCTGTTGCCAAGCCTGTACAAAGGACCTGTTGTCTACTACCCAGCTTAAAATTGGTAGGTTATTAGTATTACTGTCATTTTGAGAGATTAGTCATTTATGTTTTTGTTTTTTCCCAAATGTCTTGCGACACCCAATACTATTTACGTGACCCCTAGGTTGAGAAGCCCTGATATAGAGCATTGGATTGTCAAGCTTATGTTCTACTTGTTACATCACTTTATTGGCCTTGTTTTATATGTATACAGGGTGTTCAAAGACATGGAAAACAGGGAAAGAGTCGTGGAATTTTCACATATTCGCTAAAAAAATACACAGCTTTTATTTACAATACTCAAAAATAACATTTCCTTCCAGCTAATGCTTACTGCTAATCTATTTTAACACAGTTGTCCCAGTTGAGCACACTAAACTCGATCCTCAAAGTTGCAACATGTGATTTTCATACAGTCTTTCCACACCTTTGTTGCACATCATCAGCCAAAGTTGAATCATGGCTATACAGATGAGCGAGACTTTTAAAACACTATAGGAAGAATAAACTAAAAAAGAATGTGTCTCACAACAATTTTAAACTCTATTGGTGTAGGAAGATCTTTTAATGTCTCAGTATGATCCCACTGAAATCTAACCTAGATCACATTGCACAATGGCTCATCACTTAAGACTGAAATCCTTTACTCCCTTCAGAGAGTGACACCATTTTAGAATGTATGTCTATTAAAGTATTATTACATCAAGTTGTGACCCTGATAAAATAATGTTTGTAATATATAGTGACTTGAAAAGTTGGAAGTTGGCTCTGAAAAAGTCGGGTAATTTTAAAATATGGTTTGGCTGGACACCCTGATTGGATTGTTTTAGATAATATTTTGCTGGTTGCATCCCTTTACTCATCATCATCATCATTTACTGTGTCCAGCCTGTGGCTGTGTCAGTTTAGTAAATTGCCTCCATCTTCCTTTAAATTCTTCTCTCACTTAAACACTTTTTGTTATCTGCTCCTCCCATTTATTATCACTTTATTAAACCTCCTTATTATAAAGTTTTTTTTATCTTCCCAATGAAGCAATCAAAATTTTCTTCAAGTGCATTAAAATGTGCAAAGATTGCAGGGATTGTGCTAAAAGCTGGTTTCACCTCATTTTCGACTATACAGTATCAAATATCTCGAAACATTCTTTGAATGCGTTCAGATGTGTGAAGATTGCAGAGATTATGTCATCAGCTGGTTTCACCTCATTTTCGATCATATGGCTATCAAATGTTTAAACAGTTATACTTGTGAATTTCACTATTCTTTCACCACACAATTTTTTTTAATTCTCAAATTTGATTGTGAATTGCAAATATATCAGCTACTTTTGTTCCTTGTAAGTACAAATTCAGTTAGTTTAGTTTCAAAAATCCATCTGCCAAATAGATGATCCTCAAAACAAATTACTTGTGGCTTAATGATTTTATTCTCTGTAATTGCTTTTCTCATCCAGAAACTTTGCGGAGTTCCACAAGTTTTGTCAGCATTTTTTCTATCGACGGCTAACATACCTAATTGTGTGGAAGATGGTTACTCCCCAATTTCTTGCATGGCAAGATTGATTGCAACAATCTAGATTTAGAAATTTCATGGAAGTGTTTTAAACGCTCTTCAAATCAATCGTCTGGCATAGTTTTATAGTTTTAGTCATTTGATTCAAACTCAAGTGAAGTGTTTAGAAAAGCTCCCTAGTGCAAGTATATTTACTTACTTACATCCATTACTTTATCCAGCCTATGGCCTGGGTTAGCGGTTTTATTCTAGTCATAAATTTTTCCACTACTGGCTAGTTAGTCGTAGCTTCATATGCCTTATAATCTATCTTAACTCTAGGCCGGGCACAATATTTAGTCCCTGGTCGTTAATTTATCAATGTGAAAGGGTGAATACATGTTTTCATCAATGATAAATTTCTGACCATGCCAGCAGGGCTATTATGACCACAACACAAAACAAATTTGCGACCGTTAGCAGAGAGACACTAGACTTTGCGTCAAAAGTTATTATGGCCGACCACTTTGCGAGTGCAAATATTTTCCTAGTAGCGTGACGCTAAGTTGCGCAGACATTTTACTTGTCCTTTGGTTTGCATTAAGAGGTTATGTTTGCTAGTTTTTGTAATTTATTAGGTGTTTTGTGTTACATTATTTAAACTTGCCATCACATTAGCCCAATATAATAATCCCAAAACTTTGTTGTGTGTTTTTCATATAAATCTAACTTTAAATAGGCCTATACCATAATGTAGGGATAGTACGCTTATACTGAATGCTAAAATAATATTTTCTTTGAAACAACACTATCAAATTGCATTATTAGTCACCATCAACACACTGATCATTTTGTCGACAAGGTAATAAAAAGGTAGGACTAATTTGTTTAAGAAGCCTCAACAAAACTTTAATAATGTAATCCTATTTAAACTGAATCGTACATATAGTAGTAGCTACTATCCACATTAATGCGAGTTGTAGGCCTATGAAATATTGCAGCCAAGACTGGAAAAACCAAAATAGGTCCTAGCTTAATGTTTACATGTGGTATGGCTTAGGCCTAGCTTTTTTAACCATTAAAGGTTTACTAAATTGATCTGAAATCAATAATTAGTTGTTAGGCCTAGTTATACTGAAGTGAATAAATTGCAAACAACTCATTATAAAGAAATATAATATTCTAATATTCTTAATCACTTAACTAAAGTCTCAAGAATTCCCTTTAAATAAAGAATGCATTTTATTATTTTTAGCCATACAAACCACCCTCTCGTTCATTTTTTATGTTAACCTAGTCAGACAACTGGGTATAAATGCCGATTACTTTGACATAAAGTTGTCGAAAATATTCAGTGTGAACACAATTTTTGGGAGATTTTGATTGCTTTCATCATCTTTAAGTAACTAGTTTTATTTTCTAAAATCTTCGCACCGCATATTATGGCCAGTTTACAGCCAAAATATTTGTATATGTATATGTGTTTTAATAATGGTCTAAAACATGTTACCACCACCCCTTACTATCCGCAACCTTCGCATGTGGAAAGGTTCCACCGAAACCTCAAGGCTGCCTTAATTGCTTTTCACCATGTCCACCATATGCACTGGGATAAGAACCTAGCACCATTTCAAGTAGTGTTCAATAGCGCTGTACATGACAGCCACAAGAAGACCCCTTCTTCCTTGTGTTAGTCCATCACTTGCTCTCCCTGATTAACCTGAGATGGAAAATACTCCTGGGCACCTTGGAGGAGATACCCAACACATGCATTGAGGCTGAGTGGGGGGTGGCGAGGGGTGGAGCTTTAAGTCTACTGAAAAAAAAACATGTAGGTACCATGCAGGAAGCTATCCGGTAGCATACAAAGTCAGAGATAAAGTCATGTATGCATTACATAATTACATTATAGCCATTAACGGCAAAATGGTGAAGTTAAACTACCGGTGGTCAATTCCGACGACTATATCAAAGTTTCACAGTCCAGTTAATAGATCATGTCACTTGTCTAGCCACGTGCTGTGCCAATGTCACGCAACTAAAACCTTGTCACTGACTCCATGAGTGAACAAAAGAGCTTAAGTTTTTTATGTTCATATGTATGTTCTGTTTGAGAAGGAAAAGTGTATCTTATGTTCTGATATTCGTTTCCATATGTTGCATTTACCCTCATCTTAACTCAATTACCAAAGTGGTTTTAAGATAATACAGGGCATACAAAGAACTGAGTGAACTAAGAGTGAGAGAAAGTATTAAGGACTGTGTGTTATGTTAATTTGATCTCTAGATATTGTTTTCTCTAAAATACATTTTCGATCAATAACCCGAATTTTGTTGAAATAATGATTGTTTCTTATTTAATCACTTTGTTCTAATAACCACATATTTCTACCAAGTCCTTTGAGGAATATTTTTAGACATAATTTGCTAATATCTTAATGTAATTAATTTTGGTGATCTAATTTTTATATAGGTAGGTTACACTTCAGTGTGTGCTGACTGAACTCTAGCTGTTGTTAAATTTTGAAATAGGTTTTATTTATCCAAGGTTAATACATACCAAGTGATCTGTTTTGTAATATTTAGTCACATGTGACATTGTTATATGTTTTGGTCCATGTTTTTCCCTTGGTTGGTCCGGATTTTTATTCTGTAATTACTTTATTCTGCTCCTATCTTTTGACGCCTCATTTCTTAACGTCCAGCGCTTAAGTTTAAGGAGGTGAGGGGAGGGGCTCTGTGCTGAGCTTCCTTGACTTATGTGTGTGTACGGAGTACTGCTTGTTTGTTTGTCCCTGCACAGACGGCTGCACACGGTCGCGGCTGGCTTCAAAGTCCTGGCCTTAAGCTCGTTGCGAGACTCTTGGTTCTGGGCTTGTTGAGAGCATGTTGGGCTCATTGCGATGTTATCATACGCAGGCTACGGAGATGAGGTTTTCTTGACGTACAGTTATTCAACCGAATCAACCAAGGAGTCGAATTAGAGCCCTGAATAAAGACTTGAGTGAATACATCCTGAGTGCATTCTTCGTACAGCCCCTTCATAACGACTTGTTGTGCCGTGCCCAAGTCTGATTCGCGAACCCCTACTATTGGCCCTGGTGTAAATGGGGGCTGACACATTGTCTACCATAATGGTAGAGGGGACCACGAGAGGTGTGGACACATTAATAATGTGAAATTTGATATTCTAACAATTTGTTAGCTTACCAAATGATTTATAAGTGGAAATGCCGATATCATTTTAATTAAATAGCTTATACTTAATATTGCTTTTTAAAAATGGATTTTTATGTACATCAAATGGAAGCTCAAAAATAACGAGCCTCCCAAAACTTTCGATCTCAAACTCTACCCTTAATAACAAGCTCGGCTCGAAGTTTGAAATCTGAGAACTTGCAGAGTCCTAATAGTTTTGGATACTAACATTTCATTACTGAAATACTGAAAATATATGTGATTCTATTTTTGATACTGGAAATACTGGAATATACTTGAATTTTGAATCAGTTTCTGGAAAATATTAAGCCTTTTCTCATTAAGTGAAATACTGGCTATGGTAGTTTGCATCAATTTATCCATATACAAACTGAAAATGGGAGTGGTGGCCTCTTGCCTCACCGAGCTTTAGTCCTTTAAAATATATACTATTTTTCGTTGAGTTACATCTTAAGACAATGTTAATTACTTAATGCAAACATTTTATTATAAAAGTCTGTCTTTTAGAATATCTCACACTAGTTTTGCCTCAAATGGATTATATGAGGGCCACAACCAACACTTATTTTTGAGCAAGGAGTTTCTGCCTTTAGAGTCTCGGATTGAATTTCCCACAAGAGATGTCAATATAATTTTTAACATGAAACTCTCTTAAATCAATTTAAAGTACATTAAAACAGAATTTATACTGTATTTAATTTTTTTTTATAAAACTCCAATAAACTACAAACTTAGAAATTGACAAGCAATATAAAATTACATTACTAATACTTTCAGAGGGGGAATTGAACTATCCCAGAGTTTTCTCATGTTCAGGGTCATTCTTCACTTATGGCCAAAGGTCCTGAGTTTGATTGGGATTGTTTCTAGGGATCATTTTTAAACTAATTTACTAACAACTAATTCACCCTAGCAAGAGATAATTAAATAACTGTTAATTTTTTTAAGGCTATCATCTATTAGGTGTCTGGGAGCTCAAGTTTTTTAAAAAGCAAACCAACTTCGAGAAAACTTCTCAGAAAACTCCCGAGTTTGAGTTGAGCTTTTGTTGAATAAATATGGTTAATTTAATAATATAACTAAAAAAACATGAAGGCTATTAAAATCATTATTTTCAAATAAAATTTAGAGTAGGATATTTAAAACTAATAAATATTATATTTGAATTGTCACTAAGCAATGGTAAAAACATGTTTCAAAATCTAAAATACCCTGTTTTTAATTAATTTTATAAGCATAATCAAATCAAAGTTAAAAAATCTAAATAACCTAGTGCTTTGACCACTGGGTATTAACTATCACCCAGCATAAACATTATTCTAGTAGAGATAAACCCACTTTGATTGACAACTCATGATCTGATCTCACTTAATTAGCAGCAGCCACTAGGTAGAAGAAATGGTAGCTATAAGGCAGATTAGTTTTCGACCCCTTGCTAAATATTGAAAAAAAAAAAGCTAAATTGTGAGCATAAATAATTATTAATAGCACTAATAATCCACAATAATAATAATTGCTAAGTGTGCTTTTTCAAAACTAGCATGGTTATATAAGCCCAAAGGCCTGTTTTGTCTTCATATTTTGCATGAAATGTAACTAAATATTGTTAATTTTATCATACTTTAAATCATGAATTAATTAAAATCAACTACTAGTAAACTACAACATTAATTTTAAATAAATATAGGTCTTGTTTCCATGAGAATATTTTGAGACCCCTGATATCTATAATTTGAGCAATGCTAGTTATAGTTTGACCACCCTTTATAGATGACCTTGCGAAGGGGATGGTTGTTTCATTTGCTGCTGGTTCTATTCTCAGTCTATTACCTAGCCCCTCCTACTCAACATGTCAGAGGAAGAAAGAAATAACTTAATTTTGGACTAGCCTACACTAGCAGCCACTAATGGCTTTCATTGCTAGGATATTTTTTTGCGTCAATTCATTTGAATATTCGTGAAGTAAAAATATTAAATTATGACAGACCTAACCCTAACTTTCTATCATGTTATGCTTTTGAAATAGGTATTGTTTGGTTTATTAGAGAGCTTTTCAAATATACTGGAATTTAAAAAATCTAGTTCAGTAGACACCCTGATGAAGGTTGTATTAAGTCCATGAAATATTTGGACTAACGTTAAGAATGCAAGCTACAACACTGCAATTTTTGCTTCACATAGCCCACGTACCATTCATATATAGGGTAACTGCACCAGTAGTCGGCCACCTATTGTAATTTTCTTGTTCATTTTCCTGTTTTATCGTGTTAACATCACTGATGCTACTAAATTGTTTTTATTGGTATTTTATGAAATTTATTAACTTTTCAAACTATTTATATATATATTCATGGTTTGAAAAGAAAAAGTCAAATTAATTAAAATAGAACACAATCGCCATCGAATTCTATTAGTCGTCCGCGATAAATCCAGTATTCGGCCATGCATGCATTAGTACTTAGTAGTAGGCTATTTAAAGAAAATCAGAGAAACAAAGATTTATCTTAAAAAGCGCTGTTTTATTATTTATGTTCACAAAAAAATTATCTCTACCGTAATTTGAATTAAAATATTAAATATAATAATACAAAAATAATAAGTCACTAAAACATACATATTAAAATTACATAAAGTGGATTCCATTATCTTAATGAAAAATAGAAGTCCTATCATTAAAATTGTTATAATAAAAAATATAGGCCTATGCCTTTAGTCTAAAATAACTGTAACCTATTAGAGATATTTAAAAAAAACTGCTTTAGCTACAACATTAGCTCATAAAAAGTGAAATTGTATTTATTTATTTGCACCTGTTTGGTTTTAACTAAATTTTTCTTACATTTAAGTAAAGTTACAGTCACTAAAAGCAAACTGTCTTTGCGAGCATAAAATAGGTTATTACAGAAAATTATGCCACTAAAATGTTTCAATGTGTTATGAATTTTATACACATAACATTCAGTATTACAAAATTAAAACTCAATCTTAAAAATTATAAGCTATAAATAAGATGAGAAAAAAATATCATAAATATAACTAAAGATTAACGTTACAATTTGGCTTGAGGTAGCACCAACTTAAGATTAATAAAGACTAGAGATCGTTGTGATTAATGTTAAATCTTAACAATCCTCTTCCATATTTTTCTGGTATTTTTAGTCTAACCACTATGTCCTTATGTTCAAATGGATATTCATCCTTAATATCAGGGTAACTATACACATAACCACAATGATTTAATGTATTTTTGGGGTGAACAAAAGAACCTGTATAGCCTTCATTGTCGACTTCTAATACTTTTCCAATAAAAACCTTTTCTTTTTCGAATCATCTTCTTTCAAAGCAAATACCACCCAATCATCTTCTTTTACTGCTTCACATTTGCCTACTGGTTTTAAATTTGGGAAACATTTTCCAAATTTCCATACTTTAGATGATGTAACTTGCATCACTTCAATTTTACTTGATGTTTCAGGGGTAATATTGTGAGTTATTGCATCTTCCGATTGAAATTTAAGCTTGCTGGTTTCTAATTAATTTTGTTTACAGCCACTGCAACAGGAATTTTTATGTGTTTTTCACTTTCATCATTTTAGCCTTTTGTTTTGTAGATGTTATCTGAACATGTTTGGTTTCTTCTTTCGGAAGTGCAGTCTCTGTAACAGCAGTTAACTTAGTCTTCTTTAATTTAAGATTTTTATTTTTTACTCTCTCTTCTTTCCATTTGCATTTTCTTTCTAATTCATCTATTTTTTGTGTAGAACTCCCGCCACTTGTCAGAAGAAATTGCGCAGGGAATTTTCTTCAAATATTGGTTTTTTTACAGTGGCTATTGCCTTAGGATAAAATAGATGTTTTTTTAAAAGGGGATGATACGCCTATGCATGTTTTATTTTGGGATGAGGTGCTAGAAAAACACACTTTTTGGAGCATACGTTGGCTATTTTCTGTTACAATGTCCTTTTCAATCGTGTAGGATTGTAATGGCGGGCCTATTAGATCACTGGAAACAATATTTAAGTATGGATGATTTGATTGGTCTGCAGAAGCGTTGTAATTACTTTGATTTTCTGGACTAGGATTATCTGGACACAGTTGATTATCTGTACTTAAAAATTTTGCATCAGTTCGTTCCTCAGGCGATGGCAAAGCAGAGATACTACAATTGGTCAAAGAAAGCATCGGAGACGTTGTGGAATTAGTTACAAATACTGTATATACATCAACATAATTCAGGAGTATATTTTGTTGTATTTGATTTTTACTGGAAGGATTTGTTGTTTCAACTAATTCTACAACACTCAGATGTATTTCAGATATATTTTTACTAGGAAACATTTGGCTTGGTACTGAAATACAGTGGTCATCATTTTTGCTTGATGTTGATGGTTCTTTTCCTTGTATCAGATAATTTTAGTGTGCATATTCAACTTCTTCTATTATATTTATTACCTCACTTTTAGTAGGCCTATTTAGTTCCATGTAACTTTCGTATATGTCAACTGAAGATGGATCAATTGATGTCCATTTCGGAAATATCAATGTTTTGCAATTCATAGTCCTGGATTGTTACTAAAGGTTCATAATTTGTGGAATGCATTGTTGTTTCAACACTGGAAACTTCTTAGGAGAAAGTGGTATTCAATTCGTCAGACCGACGAGTTGCTGATATTTTTTGTTTAGTTTTACTGAGTTCTTCAAGCAAAATATCAACATTAATTCCTTTGTCAATTAAGTCTTTTTGCAAGATTCATATTATATTTTCAGAATTACTAATATCGATTTCTTTCGGCTGATTGACAGTATTTCCGTCTGCAAAAGTCTCGAGTCTATTTTGTATACATTTGGAATAATCTACTGCATTCTTATTGAATGGGAATAAGCCACATCTCTTAAATCCGTTTTGAATAGACCTTTCCATTGATGGGGCTTCAAGAACTTTTTGTAAAACAGGTGCAAAAGTAGCTTTTGTCAAAACAGTATTAACATTTTCTGGCTAATTTTGTCATTTTCTGACAGTTTCCTTCCAGCCAAACTTCAGTAGTTTAAATACACTTACGTCAGCTGGCTGCAGAATGTGTGATGTATTTGGGTGCAATGCATACAAAATTATATTGTTTTCACTACAAAACTGACTGATTTCAACAGTAAGATGAGACTTATGGCTGTCAACGAATACTTAAACAGGTTTTGTAATATGTTCTTTAATTAACCATCTATTTAAACCATTTGCTAAGTATTTGAAAAATAATTCACGTCTCATCCAGCCGCTTTCACTTCTACCCAAGAACCAGTCATTTGGCATAATATCTACAACCGCACATGGTGGTTTAATGAATGGAAATACAACCATAGGGTGTAATGTTTTACCATTGGCTATAAAAACTGTGATAGTTTCCTTTTCATTACTCAACTTAATGTCATAAACATTTCGCCAGCCTTTAAGTGCTATTACTTTGCCAGTTTTTGGACACATGCTGAATGATTTTTCATCTCTGTTTAGAATTTGATCTGGATCAGAAAGAATTTCTTTTTCACCTATTTTATTTAGATAATCTTCCAGCTCTCTGAACCATTTCTTAATTAGTTCTTCGGTAATTCTGTTTCTACCTTTTGTTAAACTTTGAGGTGTCTTTGTCACAAGTTGCAGATGACGTCTCATGAAACTGCAATACTATTTCTTTCTAGGACGACCATCTATGAATGGTGTTTCTTTTTTTGTCGCCTTCACAATTTGCTGTACTGGATTTACTAAATCGTCTGGCTTTTGTGGAAAACCACTTTAGCTAAATCCTCCAGCCATGTCACAAGTTTAAGCTTCTCTTCTTTAGACAATACCGTGCCGGGTCTCATTTTGCGATCACCATCTTGCAGTGAAACTTTTCCACTAAGACGATCTTGAATCGAAGTTCGGGGTACCCAAAGCGCCAATTAGCTTCCCAAACTGATATTTTGTCATCATTTATAGCCCTCAATGCCTCTGACATGACGTTGGTAGAGTAGCTGTGGTACTGAGACTGTTTTCCTGTAGCCATTTTAGATGTTTCCAAAGTGAAGATCTGAAATTGTGGTATTGGCTTTTGACTATTTTATCTGAAAAAAATTCCAGTTATGATACTCATAGTTTATTAATAAACAAAATAGCATAATATTTTAGGAGCTCAGAGGAGGAAATGATGAATTAATTAAAAAAGGTGAATGTTGAATGTCGTTTGAATTTAGTTTTCACGATTTTGTGTCTAAAGAGACTTGTACAGAACTAATGAACAGGAAGTAAAATATATGCTCATATATTAATTTTAAATGCAAAAGTAAAAAAATAGTGAAATCAATAATTTTTTCTTTGGTCGATAAAATTATTTGAAGAGACAATAACAAAACTTAAATTACTTTACCTGAAAACAATTTCAATAAATGTAAAATAATAGTATATACTCTATACTGTGTATACTGTTATGGTGCTAGTATGTTTTTTTAAACTATAATTTTAATGGCCTGTGCATTGAATGATCTTTGAATTTTGTTAAAATACTGGGTATAAATTATTACAAAAACACACAACCTCACATTATTAACAACCAAACTGAATGGCCGACCATAGGAAATTAATAATCATTAGTGATTACCAGCAGTTGGCCATTTCAATTAATTGTGACTGAATAACATAAAAGCCTAATTTTAACAGAAAATAACGTTTTCTCTCAGTAACCATTGGTCGGCTACTTTGGCCGAATACTAGAATAAACGCATAGTTTGTACCCAGTGGTCGGCCACCTTAAATTTTCTTACTCTTTGAGAACAAATTTAATTTTTATGTCCTAAAATAGTAGTTTGACTCATTCTACATAAAATGCACAGACTCGTTTTAAGAAAAAATTCAATATTATCATTGTAACTTATTAATTTGAAGAACACGTGGTTAGCACAAAAACATTAGCAGCGCCATCTTACAGTCAACTCAGTGTGACACCCCATACCACCACCGGAAAACAATTAAAGCTAATGTACAAATCAATGTTGGCATTACTGATTCAACTACATAAGACTGGCCGAGCATTGGGGTATCAAGGAATAGACATAATTTTTTTCTTATAACAAAATACACGAATGTGGCCGAACACTGGAGAGTGGCCTACTACAGGAGACTTTACCTTATCCCGACATATTTCGTCTAGTCCAGATCTTTTGTTTTTACTCAAGCAACGAGTGTCTTAAAAATATCTTCAAATAATTATTTTGCAGCACAACATGGACATGAACCCTAATTCCTGCATTCCTTATACTATTCGCGTTATATATACCTTATATTTTTATACATGCACACATGCATGTGTGTGCATACACCCACAATATTTATACGTCCTCTCCTGTTCACAATTTTTTCTAAGACATGTATTCGTATTTATAAAATAGTGGATTCGACTCAACTCTAATTTTAAAACCTAATTGTATGACTAAAAACAAATTTAAATTAACGTAATTAAATTATTTTTTTTTAATGAAATACAACTAAGTTATTTTAAAGAAAATTTTTCTTTTAAAATCTAAAATAAATGGTTTTTATGTCATTAAAATAAATCATGCAATAGTAATAATTGATGAATCCAAGGATTATTTTTTAAATATACTGTGATAGAAACCAATTGATTAATTCTATGATTTATTTTTGTACTATAAGGGATGTTGAAAAAACACAGATATAGATTTGGATGTAGATATTTAGCAAATTTTTAACGTAAACCCTATTAAGTCCTTGTTCATATGGAGTGTAGTTATTTCACTTGGTGCCGACCTCATACCAGTGAGAACTTTAAACCTTAATGCTTTTTAGGATATACATAGTAGACATTGCATTAAGCTATTCCTGATACAGTCTTGCACTAAGCTTATTTGTATTCTAACAGCTGTACAGAGGGATGCCTTAATATATATCTTTCATCCAAATACAATCCCTCCTTTATTCAACATTAGGTTATTCTTTGACATTCCAATAGCCAGCTACCCTCTTTTTTGGGGTCCTTCCTTTTTTTAGTAAACAATAAAAATGTATATTTTATTTTTACTGTGCAGGTGGTAGAACCATATTAGGGAAAGAGGACAGTTACAAAAAATGGTTTTATATGCAATTCATAGGTCAAAAGGAGGTTATGAGGTCTCTCCCAAATTTTTTGATATTTGGATGCCCTTATAAGTAATTTATTGGTCCTCAACTAAAGAAAAAATCTAAAATTGAAATCCTCTTGGAAGTTATTTGGAGTGGTCTGTACCTATAAGGTTTTTAAAATATGAATGCTCTTTATGGTTAAAACGATAAAGCTCATTTGAATATCAACAGATGGAGGAAAGTTATTAAAATACGAATAAAATTTCCATTTAAATCTTTTAATGATAAACACTACTCTCGATAGTTTGCATAGAGAGTGGATTGCAAAGCAGCCACTTTTAAGCTTTTGGTATCTCGCTTTTAAATGATCCTGAGTCACTCTACAACTGATTGGCTTTTGGTCTAAAAAGAGAGATTTGGAAATTGTAATAACACCTTCCAATAATACCTTTTTATAGTTTTGAAATAAATATAATTTTAACCAAACTTTATACAGTTGTAATAGGTTTTTAAAATTGATTTTGATTCAAGGCCATCTTTCAGCTCCATATCCTTAAATATCACAGAGTGTGGAATAAATCTTAACTGGGACAAATTTATTACAGGGATGGGGGGCAATATTTTTCCAACTGGGACAATGACCCTCCTGTACTCATCCCCCTCCTTCTTCCTCTGAATCCGGGTTCCACTACCACTCGTACTATCTATTAAAAATCAGATGATCATATAACTAACTATTCATTAATATATTTTTCAGTAACTTTAAAAAAATCTGAGACTAAGGCCGTTAACCTTACTACAATACGTAAGCCTAATAATAATTAAACATTGACCTTACATTCTGTTATCAATTCCCCTTAAAATATATTCTCAAGGGTAACAGAGGTTTACAAAAACATATTTTAAGCCCGACTTATTTCTGCTAAAACAATATATATTTTTTTAAACACATTCAGAGCTATTTCACTTTAAAATTCCCAATCTTTGTCAGGTTTTCCAGACCAATGAATATATAGTTTCCTAGTATTTTATTTATTCATAACACAGCTTCTTACTACCCGTTCGGGATATACACCTAGTATTTTAAATGAAAAGCTATACATAAAAATATAATTTACCAAGTTTTTGGCACAAAGATGATAAAAAAGCATGTGGATTTAGGATGAAACTAATAGTTTATGTTATTTGGTTATGCTTTCTACTTGTATTTCAGAGATTAGTGAAAACATATTTGAAAATGTTAGTGAATTTTTAGTATTCTTTAACTTTTTGACTTTTTCTGGTTTTCCTGAATTCCCTTGACTTCCAGGTTTTACCTGTTTTCCATGTACGAACCCTACCCTGATCGGTGCTTATGTTGTGTAAAGAAGCTTAGTGAGCTTTTAAACTATATACAGCATAGTCAAATAATTATAAATTGACAATGTTTAAAAGAGGTTTAAACAAATTCAAATATTTAATCCAAAACATAACAAAAGAGCTTTTGATAACATTTTCAGCTTTTTAATTTTATTAGGGTGGATATAGATGACCAAAAACTAAACTGTGGTTTTAAAAAATTATTTTCTTCATGTCCAAATTAAACTTTCAATCGACTGTGAAATTTTATTAAATTAAGCATATTGTTTAAATAATTAACCCTATTATTCTTTGGGCCTTACTATCCTGCTATTTTTTTTAAGTAAGGCAGTTGCAAATAATGATTTATTAAATTTTTGTGAGATATTTTTTGTTTGTAAAATATATACCCAATAAGAGCTATTTATTATTCTATCAAGGCCTAGAGCATAATATTATTTAAGAATGATTGTTTCAAAGAATTAAAAAAAGTAAGATATTTGTTAATACTAGATCAAGACAGTTCTTTGGGAAGATTTTTCACTGTAGGATAAATTTGCGTTTCTTAAAAAATAATTCATATTATCTTGATAAAAATGTTAACACCTGCTTTGGTGGCCGCATGGGCTAAGGTGCTACTCTCGCAGTATAAAAGACTGCTGATGATGGGGAGATTCAGGTTTGAATCTCGGTCATGTGACCTGGGGGTGGTTTTCCACTCTCCTTCCAGTGTATTTTGACTAAAATTTTGTAACATGAATTATACATTAGTGTATAGCCTGAATGGGTAGTAAAATGCGGCGCTGAAAAAATAATTATACATAATGTTTTCATTATTCTTAAAAGTGTCAATCTGATGGTAACCGGTTATACTACAAGTATTTTGAGTATGCATGATAAATATCAGGGATAGCTTAAGTGAGTCCTAGCCCCCACACTATAAGAAAAGGGGGGGGGGGGGGGGGCCTT
>CABFOV010007088.1:0-30575 GCA_902141375.1 Timema poppense | reverse complement strand
CATTTTTCAATCAATCTCTTTGACGTCCAAGCACCGAAACTTTCTATCTCTCTCTTTTTAAGAATGTGATGTCAAAGGAAGCGTTAATGACTTATGGTACTCCGGTGATAGCGGTATAAACGAACTGTTGAGAGTCCAAACTGTGACGTCATCAAGCATACACGGGAGTAGATTCCTCCTCGCTGTTACCAGAAGGCCTTAGCTTCAATGCTGACCGACACTGAAATAAAGAAAATATTGAATACAAGCAGTCGTGTGGTAAGTAATACATTCCAATTTTCACAGGAAGGGTCCCTTATTTAATAGATAGAAAAGTTACTTTATCTACTTTCATGTATTCATACCTCAAGTCATTTAATATGAAGCTGTACATTTTTATTTATATTAGTAACACATGCGTCAGCACGGAAGAGAGCAAAATTAACTGAGCAGCCGTCGCATTTTGGCGAAGATAGTGCCAATATATGTGGTTAGAGGGTGTCATGTGGTCACTACAACGAGCCCTTTGGCCATTAACCTCAGTTTTCTAGACAGAAGCCGCTACTTCTTCATCCAAGTAGCTCATTTGTCCTCACGAGACCAAAGTTAGCCCCTTTCCAGACCCACTGCCTGTCAAACAATTTATAAGTACCGGAGATCGAACCCAGGACCACTGGATCTCTAGCCAGGACCTCTGACCATTAGACTGAACTCACCTCAGCGTACGCTGATGTAATAATTACGTTAATGGTTTTAGGGATTGTGAAGGTATTGTAGCATGTAAATTATGTAAAATTGACATCTACACCACGAGCCAACATAAAAATACTAAATTATGATAGTTATGATAGCGGAATCTAAAGAAGAAAATTAAAATTGACATATTTAGGAATAATATGCCTCAACATCTACTTTCCATGGCTGGATGGGCTCGGATACAGTCACCATGCTTCCGAGAAGAAAATACTAAAAGTGTGTAAAATAACACTCACGAGACGAATCCTTATAAAAAAATACTATAGCTGAATCCAAAGAAGATAATTAAAGCTGATTTATTTAGTAATGATATCCTCCAAGACTTACTCACCATGACTGGATGGTCTCGGATACAATCACCATGCTTCCGAGGAAACTACGACGAGTATGGCGGAGACACCACCATGGAAAAATATCACACACGTCCTCGCTGCATTACCCAATAGTTGAAATGGACGGAACCGGTTTGGAATCGAAGTCACTAGCCTAGAGCGCTGCTGCTCTTGCGGCGTTCCTTGGGACTTCTGTCTTTTCCTTCCCCCCTTTATTTCTTTTCCTTTTCCCCCTTGTTTCCGTCCTTCCCATTTCCTGTAGTTTACGCCTTATTCTCTTTATTCCTGTTTGGTCAGAGAGATCGTATATAATGGGTGCCGCTCACATTCACTTATTGTACTACCCCCACATCGGATCATCGAAGAAGAAACACCTCTCTATCACCTACAGAAGTACCAGATCACCATGAAGTTTGGATCGTGGGTCTCACCACGTCGTCGAGGGAAATTCTCTTCGTTCTTCTAAGTATCAAGGCGTTATTAATAAGTCCATCAGACTTATGGGTCTAATCTAAAATACTATAATATATATCATGTCCTTCAGACTTAGTTGAGGTGACTATAATGTTTATTTAGATTTCTTATCTCAGTAAATATGACTTGATTGGTTTTGTGTACTTCTGACTTAGTTGGTGTGGTCAAAGTGACTCTAATCGGTTCTCAAGTCTTTCAAACTTCTTATATTGGTCCAAGTGACTAAGTTTTCCCCTATGTCTATATGGCATAGTTTAAATATAGGAGCCTTGAGCTCCAGAGGTAATAAGGAATTAGTCTTAAAGTTTGGTCTTCCCCGCAAGTACAGTACTTCCTTTTTAGTCCTTATGACTAGTGGGTTTTTCATGACACCATGGACGTTGTGTTCGGTTATTAAATTCTTGTATGGCTACAACCAGGTTGTCTGTCCTTTTTCTTGGACCCAGTTGGATCAATGTGTTGAATCATTCTTGTTAACACTCTTTTCGTGGGGTTTTAGCTGGGGTGGGTAAAGCGCGGAGCTTCGCTAGTTTCCACATTGGGGTCCGCGCAGATAATGCCTTTACTTTTAGCCCATTGTTGGCTCATATTGACTAAGTATTAAACGTTAGTGTGTACTAAAGTAAAGTTGTACCCCAAGGAATGGGTTATTGTATAAATGTACTATTGAGTGCTCAGGAAGTATCGAGGAAAGAATTGGGAAAGGACCGGCCATAGTACTAGTTGGTGTTGACACCTGTTTTCTAGCCATCTACCAATGCAATTAACAAACCTTTCTCATATAATTCATTATACAATGTATCTTCAGGACTATCTTAAGTCCCAATCAAGCAAGATAGTTCAAGTTTTATATATATAACAGTAACTCTAAACTTGTAGGATTTACAGTTAACTTTTATTGGTAATTATCTCACTATTTTCCTTTTAGACCCTACTGACAGTTGCCCTACTGTTTTGATAGTGAATAGGCTCTTCCAGCCTACTGTTTTGACCATACTGCCTTGGACGCTTATTTACCCGAGCAGCTGAAAGACAATCCTATAGTTTGGACTTGCTATATGTCAACACATCTTGTATTTAACGTAAAGTTTTCTGTGATCTATTATTATTATTATTATTAGCACCGCGTCTCACTACCCATTCGAGTTATACGCACTTACGCTAATGTGCAATGGTAGGGTGATTGTGAGATGAAATGGAGGACCTACAGTTTGACGTGGAATCCGAACCACGGTGGAGGCCTGGCATTCCCCACATTCACAAGATGTCTTATCAGAGGTGAAGGAAGGGTTTGGTTATCAGATAGATCTTTGCCGGGACCGAGGATTGAACCCCGGACGCCAGCATAGAAGTCTGACACCTTACCCCTAGACCGCCAGGTCACCTACTCCGTGATCTACGATATATTCACTTGTTTTCCTGAACTTATATGTTACACGTTCAATTGTCAACCAGCATTAATCTTGTGTAACTATTGCAATCTTATATCTCATATACCCGCCTCGGTGGCGTAGTCGACTAACGCGCTAGTCGTGTTGAGCTCGACTGCTGAGCACGGGGAGATCGAGGTTCGAATCTCGGTCGGGTGGACTGAGGGTGGTTTTTCCCTAAATGGTTTTCCACTCTCCCTCCATGCAAATGCGGGTTCACTTCCTCTAATTCAACCTTCCCAATTTCCAATCCTTTAGCGTAATTAGTACTTAAAGCGTATAAACCAAACGGGTAGTAAGACGCGGTGCTAAATATTATTATTATATCTCATTTATGTCTTTTTAAATATTAACTCTACTTAATGTTAACCTAATTATTTGTCTTACGTAATGAATTATCCCAACGATAAATTAGTTACAGTATGTTATAGGAAGTGCACCCACATTTGCGTGAAGGAAGAGTAGTAAAAGCACCCTCAGTTCACCTGACCTATATTCGAACCTAGATCTCCCAGTCAACGGCAGTTTAGTCTACTGCGAGAGTAGCGTATTAGACCATGGGGCCACAGAAGTGGGTCTCTTTCTTATTGGCTGGTCTTTCACTTTATTTTTCTAAACATTTAAATTTTTTCAAGGAAAGACCTTAACAATAATCAAGGACGGGAAATCCCAAAGGGTGTATGTGTCATTTTAAACATTTTGAGGGATTTAGAAAAAACAATCCCACTCAATATAAATATCAGCGAGTTAACCCTGACGCTATCTGAGTAGTATTTCAAATCTTTAAGATAAAATGTCGAATTTACCTTTTGTAGAGCAGTTTTATCTAAAATATATATATATATTTTTTGTAAATTATGGTACTTGTTCCCTTGAGGCCTTCCACTTCTCAACTGAGACGGGGAAGGGGTGGGGGAGGATCGGTACAAAAACATTACAAGCCTCATTTAATGAGAAAACGTGTTATCAATTATTTCTGGTAGCTTACTTCTTGAACTACAAGTTGTTTCTATAAAAGATATCTAATATCGATGAATATTTTATTTTTTATAGCTAGATTTAAGGACTTTATATAAACGTTTAAATAGTGAGTATAAGCCATCTATGAGGGCAATAATTCTTTCTTCCTTTCCACCTCAATTATGTCTGACTGTAATAGTCTAATTACACACGTCATATTGGAACTTGACATTTCTTCCTTTATTACGCTCATGATACCATCGTTTTTTGTACAATTTTAAACACATATCTTCATAACACAAGCTTTCTACGTCATAATGTTTATTTAAGTACTGGTCTTAGTGTGATTTCGATGACTGATATTGCTACAGTTTAATTTTCCTAGAGAGGGGTCTTATAATGATACTAGATCTACTTTCACTTATTCATACGCAGGGCTATGTGATCTACAGTTGTCACCTTTGGTAGATATGATCAAAACCTGTCATATTACAACAGTTATAGAGTGAAATGTTGTTAATGTTGACTGAAAATAAAGTTCACATTTTGTTCTTTTGTCCTCACTATCAGAATATCTGTATAGATCTTTAAGGACAGACATATATTTATAAGTTTTTTTATAGAACGAGGTAGAAAGGACAATGGAAGATTATAGATTTAACTCAAATATTTAGCAACTTGGTATAAAAAAGTTATTTGGTTTTATTTTAGGACCACGTATTATTACTCATTCGGGTTATATGCTTATGTACTAATTACTATAATAGTTTTAATGATTGGGAAGGTTATATTTAGAGGAAGTGTACCCAAATTTGCGTGGAGGGTAAGTGGTAAATCATTTTGGAAAATCTACCCTCAGTAGACCCGACATAGTTTCGAACCTTGATCTCCCCATCATAGGCAGTCTAAACTACTGCGAGAGTGGCGCCTTAGACCAAGAGGCCACCGGAGTGGATTTGGTGATTCTTAACTGAACGATTACATGACGTATGATTCACTACGTCACATGCCACGACAATAGTTGACTGCAGCTGACACACAATAACCAAGGTGACAGCATGACTCGGACGTAAATTAGCTCAAGATAGGGATTGAGTCTAGTGAGGTGGACTGGATAGAGCTAGCTCAAGATAGTTCCAAATGTCATATAGTAAGTAATTTTTATAATAATTTAAAAATCAATAGTAGCATGTTTTTTAACGGGGGCAAAGGTACCCCTCTCAGTTAGGAAAAGGTACTAGTATTTTTTTAAATCAAGGATCTTGTCTCCAAATATTAAACTGATAACGTACAAAATTATAAAATTACCCATCGTTCTTCCTTCTGCACCAAGAAAATAAACAGAGTCTTTTAGAACAAAGTGTAGAGAAATATAGGTGACCTGGTGGTCTAGGGGTAAGGTGTCAGACTTCTGTGCTGGCGGCCGGGGTTCAATCCTCGGTCCCGGCACAGATTTATCTGATTACCAAACCCTTCCTTCACTTCTGACAAGACATCTTGTGAATGTGGGGAATGCCAGGCCTCCACCGTGGTTCGTATTCCACGTTAAACTGTAGGTCCTTCATTTCATCTCACAATCACCCTACCATTACACATTAGTGTAAGTGCGTATAACCCGAACAGGTAGTAAGACGCGGTGATAATAATAATAATAATACTGTTGAGAAATAAAATTTAGGCCAAAGAGCGATAAAACAAAGGTAGAACGGGGAAAGTTAAATAATGAACAAAATCACGGTTTGTATGCTTCCCCAAATATATTAAGAATAATCAAGACAAACAGGTTGAGGTGGAGTGCTCATATGACACGTTTTGGCGATGACAGAGCGTGTAAACAACATATTAGTTGAGAGTCCCGAAGAAACAAGACCCCTTGGCAAGCCCAGACGTAGATGAGAGGATACATTTAAAATAGATTTGAAGGATTATTTATATCACCGCGTCTTATTACCCATTTGGTATTCTACGCGATGGATTGTTAAGTTAGAGATAGGATGGTTGTGTTTCACAATTCAAAACATGGTTGAAATGTGAGACTACTTCCTGGTGCCCATGAACCTTCGAGCTCCTTGAGGCCAGAGAGTTAGTTCATTATCATCATCATCATCATAATCATCAAGTAATAAATCTTGTGACTGGTTTGCTGCAACGCTATCTTTTTATCTATCCCTGGCAAACATTTTTCTACATCTTTGTAGCTTCGTCAGCCAACAACGTCCACTATCTGATTTATGTAATTCAGTCATGGTCTTCCTCTGAAATTTCTCCTCTCCACATATTCTTCTATAATAATTATCTTATTCGAACTAATATGGCTCAGTATATGGCCTAGCATGTTATCTCTTCTTTGGCGTATACATCTCCAAAGTTTCCTTTCTTCATTTGCTTTTCTTATCACTTCTGTATTTGATATCATCTACATCGATGATATTTTCAACATATTTCTGTTCCATTCTTCTGATAGCTTGTCAAGGATATTACTAGCCTATAAAAGTATATATTTCCTACCCTTCTGACCTTACAGATCAACAAGGTCAAAATGAGGGCCAAACGTCGGCAACCAATGAGATACCAGAACGGCCCCAATGCAGGGAAGAAGCCAGCGATCAAGAAGGCGTGGGAAAAACCCAATTCCTTGCTGGCAGCTCTGTTGAAAGATTACTTCAAGACGTGTTCTTTGCATGGACTCAGATACATCACCGAAGAGAGCTATCATTGGTCGGAGAGGTACGTGTCAACTCACATCTTTGACCAGAAACTTTATCAAGGTGCAACGGTAGTGGACGCGAGCTCATGCCCGTATTTTTATAGTTTTTACTGTGTATATTGCGCGTCTGGGCTACATCACTTCTAGCCCAGTAGAGCAAAGATCAGCCAGTACTAATGTACCGTAGCCGAGGGGACGCCTGAATGTACTAATCGTACATCCTTTCCGTGGAGGCTCTTTCATGTCCCGATGAGATGTGGGGATGATGATGTTGAGAATGAGGGTGTGGAACCAGTGGAAAGGCTTACACCTGACTTAACCAAACCCTGATGACCGTTGGGTTGATTCCCCTTTCTGGAAAAATACCCAAGGTACCAGCCAGGAATCAAACCCGGGAACCCTATGCACTTAGCCAGGTTCACTGACAACTACACCACGGGGCCGGTTAGTTTTTAAAGTAAAACACATTTTTTTGCCAAAGTAAATAACATATTTCTCCAGTAGATAGGTTTAGTTTAACTTTCTGCGCATGGTGATGTCAACAATGGTTGAATATCTTTCATGAACATATAAGAATAATTTAAATAGAAACTTTTTATACAAGTAGAAAAAGTCCTGTTCGAATTCAGCGATGCTAATGACAAATATTCAAGAACTGTTGATATTAATTAAATGTACTTACTGGAGGAATATTATTAACATAAGAACGTCCAACCTCTTTCTCTTCCATCCCATTTTAACGGCTCAATCCAATGTATTGGGGTAGAAGGGGAGAAGAACCTATATTTAGAGGGAATTCGCGAGAGTTAGCTTGAAGAAAGGATGGAAAATAGCTACACTATTCAGGATTCTGACTTGAGTTTCCAGGTGAATTTCCTTTAAATATATCTGTCCTCGTTAAGAACGAGGCATACACTCATTACTTAAGCTACACCTCAAATCACAATAGTACAATATTGAGCAACCTATAGCTCAACGTCTACGTGCCAGAGTGAATAAACTGCCTGGAGCTATGGACATCTTCCTCGGAGGTATCAAGGAGTTGAAGGGTGGTACCCAGCTCTCAATACGCCGTGTATTGCTTGCAGGTGCCTGTGGGCTGTCCTGAGCGTGTTGGCGCTGTACGGGGTGTCGTACGGGTGCTCTGTCATCTGGGAACAGTTCCAGGCCAGTCCAACCAACACGGCCCTGGAGAGTACCAACTACGCCATCATGAACATCCCTTTCCCCTCTGTTACCATCTGCACCAACAATAACGTTTACTGGGACAAAGTAATCGACTTTCTAGAAACAGTTAAGTCTTCTACAAGACTGGGTTTATTTTAAAAATCGATTCGGTATCTGGGTTTGAGTGATTCAGACCTTCATATTTCCTTTCCAGCGATTGCTACTAGCTTCAGTCCTTCACCTTTCATTTCCATGGACTGTTACCAGATCCACTCCTTCACCTTTCCTTTCCATGGACTGTTACCAGATCCACTCCTTCATATTTCCTTTCCAGGGACTGCTGCATGATTCAATCCTTCACCTTTCCTTTCCATGGACTGTTACCAGATCCACTCCCTCATATTTCCTTTCCAGCGACTGCTACTAGCTTCAGTCCTTCATCTTTCCTCTCCATGGACTGTTACCAGTTCAGTCCTTCATCTTTCCTTTCCATGGACTGTTACCAGATCCAGTCCCTCATATTTCCTTTCCAGGGACTGCTGCTAGATTCAATCCTTCACCTTTCCTTTCCAAGCAATTCATCTAGATTCAGTTCTTCACTTTCTCTCCCAAGATTAGTACTAGGGGAATCACATTTAAGATAAACTTCAATCAAAAGAGGACAACCTAAAACTAAACTACTGTTAGCAAAGTCTTACAAGACAGTAGAAGTGGTACAAATAAACAGTCCTACCTCACACCTATCAAGTTGCGGACCATACACTCTCAAATAGTGATCATATTTAATATAGTCTAGTTTATAAGTCTACGAATTAATCCTAATAGACGTGCTACTACTGAATTCAGGAACCTCTCCAACGCAAGCAATGACACGATAGAAAGGTTCCATCTGTTGATGACAGCGTTGTCCACCATAATCTTCGGTGACTTTGACATGCTATCCAATCTTATCGAGGAGAACACTTACATGGGTGATTTGGAACATCTGAATATCCCTGAACTCATGATACAGGTAGGTGGTGTTACCGTAAGGGGTCGAACCATAGTTCCTTCACTGGTTCATGGGTTTTACCTGGTGCCAAACTGGGTGGATATTAGTGTTCATTGTTTTACTTTCTATCGACCCCTGGATAGAGAAATGTTGTGATCTTAAAGAATTAAACTCTAGACGGGTAAAATGGTTTCGACTCTAGGCCAAGATACAGGCAGACGGATGGCATAGCAAAAAACACTTTTTCAGTTCCAGGGGGTCATGGTACATCGACATTTATTAAAATCATTATTTCGATTTCTTTTTATGCGATCAATACTTTATTATTACAGGGGTCAAGATAAAGTAAAAAAATAACCTTTACCAACGTCTGTATTAGTTATAATATATATATATATATATATATAAATTTGATACTAAGCCCATACCCAATGGTTGAATTTATGAGAAAACCATTAAACTGATTTTGACAAACGGACACGTATTTTAAAAGCTACAAATCCAGCATGTTGGTAAAAAAAAACTTCCAACGAAAGTCAAATTTTTCAAGCGAATCTCCAGATTTTATGCTTTGCGCATAGGAATTGATTTGAACAAGATCTCCTTGTTTAGATCACCTTGGAAATCCTTATATGTATATTATTTTATGTAGATTATCATCATCATTATCACCGGCACAGATTTATCTGATTGCCAAACCCTTCCTTCACCTTTGACAAGACGTGTATTAATCACAACTTGGGAATGTGTGGAATGCCAGGCCTTCCACCGTGGTTCGGATCCCACGTTAAACTGTAGGTCCTCCATTTCATCTCACAATCACCTAAAATTAAACGTTAGCGTAAGTTCGTATAGTCTGATCGGTTAGTAAAAGGCGGTGCTAAAAATAATAATAATAATGATAATAATAGATCCTCCCTTCTCACTTGAAAACTTTATGCCATCTGCTCCTCCCATCTCTATCTTGGCCTTCGTTGTATTCTTTTTCCTACGAGGAGAAAAAAGAGTAATAATGAAGTGATCAGGTAAAGAGTGTGGATACACCGAGTATATGAGATAACAGAGGAAGAAAGGGTGGTATGG
The DNA here is from genome assembly GCA_902141375.1 of Timema poppense. Lineage (NCBI taxonomy): Eukaryota > Metazoa > Arthropoda > Insecta > Phasmatodea > Timematidae > Timema > Timema poppense. Next base: position 20,696 of record CABFOV010007088.1, on the reverse strand, counting down.
TATGGGCACGTAATGAAGATGTAAAAAAGAGAGGATGCCAAAGAAAATGTTGGAAATGAAGTAATAGTGTACATCGGCTGATAAAATTTTTCTCTTTGGTTGAAAATGACTCAATTGTTACTGGTGGGGGTGCAGCAAATAAAAAGAGAGCTATTAGAGGGATCATTTTAAAGTTATCACCGCGGTGTGAGAGGGAGTCAAAATATACGTTTTTGTTAGAACTAAACACTTAAAGTACAACATTTTTTTGGGAAGGAATTTTTTTGCCTTCATTGAGTCATTCTTAAACTATAAATTAAATTGAAGCGCTATTTTATGTTAGTTTCCCAATAAAATGTTTTGAATACCTTAAAGTGTGATAATCTACAGCCATCACTGAAACAAAACAATTCAATCTAATTGTGTTTTTTCTCAGGTGATGCCCCGATGTAAGGAGTTGTTCGTGGGCCCGTGTTGGTGGAGAAACAAGAATTACAACTGCTGCGACCTGTTCGAGCTACAGAGGACGGAGGAAGGGTTCTGTTACTCCTTCAACTCAGAGATATCTAACGCACAAGTCAAGTGGGTTGCCAAAGGAACACAAGATACAGCTGTTGTGACTCTTGTTAATTCCACAGCATCTTATACTGCACGTCCCCCTACGTGTTTATTAACCAATCACAGGAAGGGTCATGGAGTACACAAGAGGGGTTAGAACTACAAAACAGCAGTATGGGGCGGTTATTAGGTTGACCACTCAGATTGCAGTCACATTATCCCACTCCCAATATTGCGATGTAGAAGGACCATCATCAAATGTTGAGTTACAAATGGATATTGCACAATAATAAGCTGAGGGATTTAGAAAATAGTGCTGTCACCTTCTAGTGGCATATGATGGTATTCGAATCTAGGTAGGGTGTACTGAAGGCTTTTTTCAGCACCTCGTCTTGCTACGATGAGCGTCGCTCCTCCGGCGCTGCCTGTACCACGACGAGAGGCCTGCTCTGGGTATGCAAACGTACAACGAACTGAACTGTATGGGAGAGTGCTATTATGCTTATTTACTAGTTTGCGATAAATCTTTTAGGTATTAGAAAGGATACATTTTGAAGAAGGGTACCCACATTTATGAGGAATGAGATTGAGAAACAAGCTTAAAAAACTACCATCAGTACACCCGACTGAGATTCGAACCTTGATCTCTCCATAATCGGCAATTTGGTCTACTGTGAAAGTAGCGCGTTAGACCACACGGCTACCGAAGCGGGCATTTCCCTAAATATTTTTCCAATCTCCCTCCACATAAATGTGGGTACACTTCCTCAAAAGTAAACCATTCTCATCCTTAGCCCATTAGTCTAATTAGTACCTATGTGTATAGCCCAAACGACTAGTAAAACGTGGACAAACCAAGGCGATTAATTTCCTAAACTGGTGTATGCAGGCGTGCCTCCGGCTTCAAGTGGTCGGTTAAGGGTGCCGAGGAAGTGCCCAAGTCTACGTCACCGAAAACCCTGAGACCCCGCCGGACCAGTGACAGCGGAGAGTGGAGTGGGTTGCGGGCTGAAGTCAACCTCAGTCCTGAACAGATACCGCCCCTGCTGAAGGGTCAAGTTTCGAGCTCTCTTCAAGTGAGTATGATTATAAAATACATTATAGTAATGCTTTGCGTCATAAACAATAAAAACATAGCTGATTTCTGAAGGAATGTAAGCAGATGAAACTGACATGTTTTGAGCCACTTTGCAGATATTCGTGAACAACCCTTACGGCTTCCCGGCCGCTAGTGAGACCATCCACGTCGCCTCTATAGGTCAAGTTAGCATCAGCGCAAACGTGATGCATGCGACGTCGCGCGTCCGCTCGATGAGCGTCGCCCTCCGGCGCTGCCTGTACCACGACGAGAGGCCTGCTCTGGGTATGCAAACGTACAACGAACTGAACTGTATGGGAGAGTGCCATCTGAACCACAGCGTGCAGTACTGCAACTGCTCACCGTACTTCTATCCGACAAGAGGTAAGAGAACACGACTCAGGGTCGTATATGGGCTGAGTCCTTTAACGATATCGCCTACTTGGTGAGTTTGAATCTATTTTGCGAAGTGGGCTACACCTTAACTTTACGCACCTAAGTACTCTATGAACTATCGAAATTGGATGCTAATTTACTAAGTAGAAACCACGAACGTTTTCAATCTACATCCTGATAGAAAAACTCATACAGGGCATTTTCGTGACCAAGACAAATACCCTAACTTATAGAGGATTTATAAACTATACGTTTATTAAATAATATTTTGAGATACACAACCATTCTTTGTTTACATCTCCATGGAAACCATGATTTGTTTATGATTGTATATCGGCTGACAAAGTATTTATCTTTTATTAACAATAACAACTCGATTCTTTCTTAAGGGGTATGATGCATTAAATAGATAGAGAGCTGGGAGAGGTGTAGTTCTTAGGTTCTCATCGTCATGTAAGGGGGAAAAAATATACTTTTTGATTAAAATTAAATACCAAATTCTCAAAATATATATTTATTTGATAGCTTTTGATGAGTAAACCTTTAACTATACGTTCTAAGAGGTCTTATTTTACAACACTTTTCCCAGTAAAAAGTTTTGAACACATTTTAACATGATAATCTTCAGTTATCACTGCAACGATAAGATAGATTAGTTATACAATTATATTAAAGGCCTATTGATGGCTTGTAAGGAATAAAATAAGCTTATTGTATTCCTCAGATTCAATCAAGAGCTGTGACGTTATCGGGTACATGTGTTTGGCTGCTTTCAACGGTAAGTAATATGACCTAAACATAGAGACACGTAAAAGGTGAGGTTATTTTTAGGGTATAGGTGGTTAATTTTTCTAAAAAAGCGATGATACTAGTAGTTAGAAAGGTGGATTTATTTTACACGGAAAAGAGCGATTGGTGGGTATGGTAAGAGAAGGTGATGATGGCTGGAATCGAGGGAGAAGAAAGGAGGGTGGCTGGAGGGGGGAAGAACGACGGACATAAGGTACTCTTGTATAATTGAAATCCCATAGACATAAGCGGACTCAACTTGTATACATACGTCGTATGGGGCAAACGAAAGTGCACTTAAGCTCTTTTCTGTGTAATAGAATGCCAACTTTCTAACTACTGATATCATATGCTGAAAGCGAGCTTATTATTTACGTAAATACGGATCAAATTAGTACTAATTAAAAAAATATGGGATATAATTGTCTAGATATTTCATTCATATTGTGTATTTTAACTATTTATTTACATATTTGAAGAAAAATCAAATATACATACGCAAAAATAAATTTCATGCTTAGTAATATCATTATCTTACAGTTTTACAAATAGCAATATCGGAATAATGGAGCATCAATTTATGTTCAGACCAAACAGTAATAACATAGAAGACTAAACAACTATCAAATAAGAAGAAGGGAATACAAATAAAGAAGATATACATTTTTCAAACATGACCACCAGTAGCAAGGGTCCTAGCATAAAATCTTAAAAGCTGAAAACAAAGAATTGATATATCGAAATCGAAATTTAAGTAATGAAATGTATAAAAGTAGAAATCGTGATTTTTAATATTAAACTAATAAAAAAAAAGCCTAAATCTATGAATACTTGTATATCCTGTGATCACTTTTATACCTTTAAAATTAGCAAAAACTGATAATATCCATACACACAGAAACCCTGGCGTAGCGTTATTGACAGTGCTTCCACGTTGAAAAGTGTGTTTAATGTCGTGGTATCTGCCCGAATTACAAAGAAATTGTTTCTTTAAAAAAAAAACCTCTTAAATTCATGTTAATTGGATGAAAACTGTAGAATTTGTTTAAAAATTCGCTTTATCACAAATGTGAATTATGCATGTCCCTACGGGCTATAAATAATTAGTTGTTTACATCATAATTAAAATGTAAGTAATTTAATTTTAATCGTTGTTTTACAAAATAAAATACTCCCACTTCTTGAAAAAATATAAGATAATATTATATTTCATCAGTGTCGGGTTGAGAAGTGTTGCCAGGATAAGCAGACTTAGTCTTTTTTTTATAGCACCACGTTACTACCCGTTCGCTTATGTACTAATTACGCTAATGTTTTTTTTTAGGGATTAGGAAGATTATATTTAGAATAAGTATACCCGCACTGGAGTGGAAGGTGAGTGGAAAACCATTTAGGAAAAACCACCCTGAGTACACCTGACCTAGATTCTAGCCATTATCTCTCCGTCATCGGCCGTCTAGTCTACTGCGAGAGTAGCGCGTTAGACCATGCAACCACCGAAGCGGGTAAAATAATGTCGTAAATTGCAATATTTTCCTCTCTATTGTTCTCAGAGGTGTTCAACTACGTTAAACCGGCTGAAAACAACCCTTATTTCGACAACAGCACCCTTGGGATGGCTTGTGATTGTATGTCTGATTGCAGCAGCATTGATTACATCTCTGAAATCTACACTACTGATTACGGGTAAGCTTACCTGCTTACACTACCGACATACATGTGCATTCAGGAGTGTGATGGTAGATTCCAAATGGCCTGAGGCCTCAAATATGATAATGTCCGTATAAATTAAGCGAATTCCAATCTGTTTGATAAGGGAGTATGATAAAATGTTTTTGAAATCATGCACATAAACTATTTACAAACTCACTCAATTTAATTCTATAGGTATTGAAAGGGACTCAACCCGAAACACAAATTTCGGAAGGAGCGTGCCGTGCCCTGTCTCCTTCCCACCAGTCCCATCATGGTTACTCTTTTTCTTAGCATGTCTTATTATCTTTTCGGGTTTATAATATTAACTCTCTTTGCTCGTTGGGGGCTTCGCCCTCAAACCCCCAGTCGTCAGATTTTGCACTCTTATGGCAATTGGATGTGCCAATATTCGTGACAAATTTTATGATTCTAGCTGTCCCATAAGTGTGTCAAATTCTTTAAAAAATGTGTGGAAAATGTGCAAAATTTACCTGAAATCAAAAAATCTAGCTCTCTAACGCCAAAGCCATAACTGCTGGTGCAATCCGTTTTTTGATCAACTTTTTGGAATTTTCTCGTCGGTTACAGGATAGAAGCTATAAGTTTGCCAAATTTCAAGTTTCTAGCTCATCTGGAAGTGGGTAAACATTAATGTCAGTGAGTGAGTGAGTGAGTGAGTGAGTGAGTGAATGAGTGAGCCATGTGGCTTTATAGTAGTATAACTACTCTATTGGTTTTAGGGATTAGGAATTTTATGATTAGAGAAAGTGTACCCGAATTTGCGTGGAGAGAGAAAGAGAGATAGAGACAGTGGAAAACCACTTTGGAAAAACCACCTTCAGTACACCCGACTGAGATTCGAACCTTGATCTCCCCGTAATCGGCCGTCTAGTCTACTTCAAGAGCAACTCTTTAGACCATGTGACGTTAACGCTGTCAATGGCATCATTATATTTTAAATTTATCACAAAATAATCATTCATTTAAGGTTACGAGGTGGTTCATATTTTCAAGAATTGAGAAAAATAACTACCATGAAAGTTTTTAATTTTACTTTTATTTTATGGTACAAATTTTTCTTTCAGTCTGTCCCACTTAAAATGGATGCTCCGTCTCTCTCCCGTCTGTTTTAGTTCGAAAGACAACGTATTCGTCGACGTCCACTTCAAACAACCGACGACCGTGATGTATCGCACGGACATTGTTTTCGGGTGGCTTGAACTCATGGGTAACTATCAACAGATACATCTCACTGTCAACAGAATGCCCCATGTGGTTATTGGTGTCGCCGCTAGATCGCTCGAAGGTCGATTTCAGGGGTACTGGGTACGTCTATGAAGAGGTTCTGTCACGACAGCCATGTTGGTTTGTTGTCACGCTTCGTTTCACTGCCCCCAGTTATTGCATTCTGTAAAATAGAAAAATATTGCACTAGAGCAATGTCTACCAAACTGTGGTACGCGTACCTACAGATGTACGCAAAGGATTTCAGGGGATACGAGGCGTACCACTGAGCTTTATTAGTCGTGCATTTTTGTCAATTACATTAAAATGTTAATCAAATCAATGCAAATTTTGATGTGAAGTCCTAGAATTTTATAAGCCTTTACTCCCCTTTGTAATGCCTTTGTTTGAATCACCATTACATCTTTATCAAAATTAGGAATAACAGGTAATGATTTACTATATAACAATTATATACTTTTTTTTAAAAGTATGATATTTATAAATTGTGCTTCGAATGAAAATATAATTACTTTAACACAAAAATTTAATAGATAGACATCAAAAAGAAGGCGCATGAATTAATACAGTCTGTCTTTCTAAAACATATATCCTTATATTATAAACGTAAAGCGTTATTTTATCACTTAGTGTCCCTGGGAGGCTTGGCTGGTCTGTTCCTGGGCTGTTCCATGCTGAGTGGGGTGGAACTCCTCTACTTCTTCACCATNTCTAAAACATATACCCTTATATTACAAACGTAAAGCGTTATTTTATCACTTAGTGTCCCTGGGAGGCTTGGCTGGTCTGTTCCTGGGCTGTTCCATGCTGAGTGGGGTGGAACTTTTCTACTTCTTCACCATCAGGCTGTTCTTCGTGTGGTCGGCCACCCGGTGTCGTGACAACCCCCAACGGCGTAAGGCCAAGAAGGACGACTATCTCACCCCTCCTATGAATAAAAACACTGTCCTCAACGAATCACATGCATACTTAATCTGAAATGGGAACCACGTGTTGGTTTGTCCAGTCATAGTTAACTACCTCAAGCCCCACGGAGGGTTCAAATCATAATCTGAGTCTTGTCAGGATTCGTATTAAATTATAAATTCCGAATCTTAGTATTCGAAAGATTAGTATTGGATTTAAAATTTCAAATCCAAATAATCCCTAATTCGGATTAGATGGAATTTAAATCTCAATTCGAATTTGAAAAGTCGAATATTTGAATAATTTAACGTTCTAAACAAATCAGCTTGGATCCATTATTTTACTTTAACAATATAAACTTTGCGAATCTCGTAATATTTAAATTAATATAATTACTATTTGAACATGTTTACTGACCTCAATTTTCACTCTACTCAATTAAAAATATTTACAATTTGCTTAAGATTTGATTTGATAACATTTAATTATAGAATACTCGATTTGGATTTGATAGGAAATCTTTTTACAATGAAATGTTCGATTCGCATTCGATAAGAAACCTTTTCACTATGAAATATTTGATTCGGATTCAATACGATATTTCTTACATTGACATATTCTATTCGGATTCGATACGATATATTTTCACCATGGAGTATTCTATTCGTAATCGATATGAGATATTTTAACTATGAAATGTTCTATCCGTAATCTATACGAAACATTTTCACTATTGAAAAATTATATTTGGATCCGACACAAGACATTTTCATTATGAATTATTCTATTCGTAATCGATGCGATACATTTGAACTATAAAATATTATATTTGTAATTGATACTAGACATTTTAACTTTGAAATATTCTATTCGTAATCGATATAAAAAAAACCTATTTAATTCGGATTAAATACGCGACTTCTTACGGATTACATTGGAAGTTACTAATACTAGTGTGCACAATGGGCTTTACTCTGTTACAGTAGCACCATGGCTTCTTTGGTGCTGACTGACAGCTCACAGTTGACAAGTAAAAGCTTTGAAACATTACCAGACCAAATTATGTATCCCTACGCCGAACCATATGATCTGCAAAAACATGTGTTTAGCAGCTGTCACTTTTGACGGTCAAAATTTAGATATATACCTAAATGTTGACTTACAGAAGTCAGCTGTGAGCTGTCAGTCAGCACCAAAGAAGCCATGCGGCTACTGTAAGTCCGCTGACTGAAGTATAGCAGTACTGCGACTCCAACTAGTCAATGACGTGTCGTGGAGTTTTGTCATGATAAGCAGAGCTTGTCAATCTCCATTTGACTAATCATGCAAAGCCTCTACTTTACTTAGCTCACATGTTCGTTGATACATGACCGTTGAGTGTTCCACTGATTGACAAGAATAGGTCGGTTTGAACGAGCTCTGCTTATCCTGGCAGCACACACGACACTGCAACCAGTTGTTAAATGATTCTTAGAATAGATGTCTACAAAGCTTAGTTATTAAGTTTCGTATCCGTGTTTTCCTTCGTGCTTGTTTTGTATTTCATAGCAAATAAATGATAAAGTACTATATTTATGTCTTAACATTAACAGATTACGGTTTTGTAAAGTGTGTAGGCTTTAGATCCACTAGAAATTATAATGGTTATAATTATAGTTCAGTCTACCATGCAGAAACAAGCAAATGTAAAAAATATACGTAGTCATAAACTCATTATAGCACCAATGGAATTTAAGAGGGGATGTAGGGAACGCCAGTTAAGGGCAGTGTTTTTCCAGTTTTTATGTCATAATATTTATCGAATAAAATAAATAAAATATTTCTCCAGTAAGATATAGAGTTTAATTTTCTCCACATGATGATATCAACAGTTGTTGAATAACTGTCCAGGGCATCCTGAAATTTAAGACAACTTTTTTTTCTTGTCATTAAAAACGTTTCTTAATTAATGCCATGACAGATATTCAACAACTGTTGATATGGGCTCGCCCGAATTGCGCCAACTCTCTTAGCTCGGACCCGAATTGCGCCAAGAGCTTAAAAGTGCCCCCCCAGACCGGACCCGAATTGCGCCAATACCCCCCTTCCCAAGACAGGACCCGAATTGCGCCAACTCTGAACATAAACAAATATTAATGCTATGTCTGGCGGTAAGAAGGACACAAGTCAAAAAATATAATTTAGTTAACTATATTTAGCTCAAAATCAAACAATATTATATCAAAGTGAAATTTCCGTTTTTAAAACATTGTCAATAATAGCTATATGTATGCTAAATAATAGTATAACAAACATAATATAAACAAGTCATACAAAGGAGTTTTGGAAGGACACACACTTCACTAAGCTTAATTTGTCTATTTCTCCTTTCCTAAACTGTTTAAGTTTTTTTTCAATGAATGATTGTTTCAACTTAGACTTATTATCCGTCTTTTGCACATTACCTTCTCTTACACTGTTGATTCGAATGTACGTGTCAGTTTGGACCGATTTTAAATTTTGTACGAAGACAAAAATGTTTCGGTGCGTATTCAAAGGTTCCATCCATTAACACAATTTCATTCTGGCACAAATACTCAAGATTCGAGTCACAAGAAAATATCACGATCCCCTTCTCTTTTTCGTTTCTCAACAAAAAGTTTTCGTCTTGAATAGTTTTTATTTCAATTGAATCTATGGCAAATTGAATTTCTTCGGAAGATTTAGGCAACTTTGGCAGTGTTTTTAGTTTAGTGTAGTTGATGTTATTCCTGATACATTTAATGTCCTTGCGGGTCAATGTGTTTATAGTTTTTTTTCTGTGTCTGTAACTTTGAAGGCCTTACTTCAATCTCTTCAGCTTTCCTCTTAACTGCGTTGCTGATGGATCTTCTGTTCAACTCTTGATCTAGTAGTGGTTCGTGGCTGTGTTCGTTTTCAGTCCGCGAGAAAATATTTCCACCATCAAGAGTAAATATTTTAGCCTTGCAGTCCTTTTTAGTGCATCTCCACCTCTCTTCCCTCGTCAACTTTAATTGATTCACCTGTCGATACATATATTTATTATAGACAATCAGAACTTTCCCCTTTTCACTATAAATCCTTTCCATATCAATAATTCTCGCTAATATTATTACAGTTCACACAAAACCCGAAAAAAAAATACACCGGAACAGTCACTGTTGTCGAGACACTTAATAAGTATTGGACAGACGGATGCCAATACAATACTACTGTTACAAGTCTTGTTAGGGGCACTTATGGCGTTTTTACATTCCTTTACTAAGGGGAGAGATTGTTTGCGATGGTCTTTGTTTGTATCATCCCCCCCACCTCCCTCACCTACCACCTGAACTTGACTTGGCGCAATTCGGGTCCGGGATTAGTAAACAGTTTTTAATCCCTTAATAACTGGCGCAATTCGGGTCTGCCCGTTGATATCACCATTTCAAGAAAATCAAGCTACGTTTATAATGGAACAATATTTGATTTTTTATGTTAAAAAAAATGTTTCGCTATAAAAATTTCAAAAAAACATTCAACTTTTCTCGCACCGTCTTACACTCTGACCTTAAATAATCTTGTTCCCTACGAGTTTATGATATTTTTTATTTACAGACCTTCATTAGTCACTTGTAACAGCGGAATTACGATCAACTTGACGTTAACTTAATGTTCACGAAACGAAGGTGCGTATACTCTTGAGGCAAATCTACAGGGAGGCAGGTCGAGGCAATACGTGGCAACTCGTGTCGGCACATCAAAGTGAGGCTACGCTTACATGTACTTTCATTCGGCCTCACCTGCCTCGTTGAGAATTTGCCTCAAGAGTAGACGCACCTTTAACCTAACGTAAATGACCTGTTCGTGTTTTAAAAATTGAAGCCATCACGATGTTGTTAACTCAACGCTCATTTAACTTAAGAGTTGTCCATGGTTTAACTTTCTAGTTACGTGAATATAAGTTGAGGGTACCATGTATTTCAGCTAGCCAATAATGTTGCAAGGAACATAAACAGGGCTGTTTAGTACTTAATTTGTTTGTTTAGTGACGTCAAAGGGCTGTTTAGTACTTCATTTGTTTGTTTAGTAACGTTAACAAGACTGTTTAGTTCTTCATTTGTTTGTTTAGTGACGTTAACAGGGCTGTTTAGTACTTCATTTGTTTATTTAGTGACGTCAACAGGGCTGTTTAGTACTTCATTTGTTTGGTAATCATATAAATCTGTGCCGGGAGCGAGGATTGAACCCCGGCCGCCAGCATAGAAGTCTGACACCTTACCCCTAGACCACCAGGTCACCTATTTATAGTAGAGCGTTGATAATTCGGCCGTCAACAATCTGGATCGTCGATAATCCACATTACCGAGAAAAAGTATTACTTATAAAAATAGCTACCATGGTATCAATATCAGAGACATAGCCGCTAAAAAAACGCACCTCAAACTTTGTTTAAAAGACTGGGAGACTTTCTTTTCGCTGTTGAATTTTTTTCCTGTTTATATTCCTTCAGAATTTGTGATATTTAGCAGCAAAAACACAATGTGGACGTTCTTTATTTGAAATAAGTGAAAATGTTTTTACCTTAACACAGAGCTTTCGTAAGTACCCCGTCCATGCTTTTATTTTTTATTTTTGGTATAGGTACTGTATTTTCGAAAATCCGGACAAATCGATAATCTGCATTGGGTCGATCCCCAACTAGTCCGAATTATCGATGCTCTACTGTATATATCTAAGGTGGGAAAAATATATACATGATAAAAGGTGAGTTTTTATTTTTTTGCTTTCTTTGCAAACAATTTTATCTGAAAAAGGAAATCAAATATTATTCATTAGAAAACATATTGAGTTTAATTTTCTATACTAGTTACTTTCAGAAGTTATTGCATATTTGTCATAAGCATATTAACATTTGTCAAGAACATTTTAAATAAGGAGAAAAATTTGTCATTAAAATCCAGGAAAACATTGACACATATTCAACAACTGTTGATATCCCCATGTGAAGAAAATTAAGCTCTAGGTTTCTACTGGAGAAATATTTGATTTATTTTGCCGGAAAATTTTTCGTTATAAAAACTTCGAAGACATCCTTTCAGGGAGTCGCCTCTGTAAGTAAGAGATGTCCGCGCAGACATTCAGCTCTAACGTAATATTTGAGTCTACGATCCGTTATTTTAAAATACGGTTCACGCCAAAAAAGGTCAAAATATTCCAAAAGGGCTATTTTTCTTTAAAACCCTTAGATTTTAAGTTATATTATTTGAAAAAGAATATGTGTGGAAATGTGACTTTAGTTCATGTTCATCTACATGTCAATCATATGTGCAGGTCTATGAGGCTAGGCTTGATGAAAAAAGGCTCTAGATTTAGGCTTCCTCTAACAAATACAGCCATTTTTTTGATAATGTCACAACATATATTTGAGATATAGCAGCGAGCTTTCCTTTTTACCGAGATATATGAAGTTTCTTGGTTTTCTTTCACCTCTTTCTTACTGACATGGCAAGGTCTGGTTGTAGGCGAAGGGCGAAAGGGAGCGTGGCCTGTCAGTGATTGGTACTTTATCGCTGACCGAGGCGGCTGCCTTAAATCGTGATCTTTACTATCCCACCTTAAATCTTTTCCGACAATGATTCCAGAAGGTCTACTCCTTTTTTTACTTTATCATATCAAGAGAATGTATTGAAATTGTGAAAGTTTTCGACTTCGAGAGTCGAAATTATAATGAAGTTTTATGTTAGCATGTGTGTCCGAAACAAAGAAAAAGTTGAGCTTACATTATTCTGTTTGTTTCTCTGTCCCTATGTCTGTCCGTCTGTCTATCCCTCGATATTTAAGATTCAAAACAATCTCAGTACACCCCCCCCAGGATTTGAACCCCATTCTCTACGTCATCGTTAATCCAGTCTTTTGCGAGAGAAACGCATTAGAGCAGTGGTCGGCCACCTTTTTAGGCCCTTATCTAATTAAAAACTTACCTAACAGGTTCAGAGATCACCCTTCGTCTCTCCATTCTACTATCGCTTCTTTTTGTCAATCTTTCCTTACATTCTTATATTTCCACCTTTCCAGAAAATGTTCATTTTCATATTAAATAATTATTTTTTGGTTTGGCCACACTAAATTATTATTTGAAAGTAATTAATATATTTGCAAGATTAAAAGACTCATATTGATTTTACTATCGATATAGTCTTCATAATGTTTATAAGATTAGAAGACTAAAAGATCGACTTTTGATGTCAATAAAGTTTTTATATGCGATAGATCGAAAATTTCCACGAGATCGACCGGTTGAGTCGAATCCTGTCTTACACTGGATATCATCTCTCGAGGTAACTACGCAGATAATATTTGGAAAACAGCGTTGTCATTCTCTTGTTTTCATGTGGTCCATCTTTCCTTAAATCCACGACATATTTTGCAACACTGGTCGATGTTGGCTGTAACTCCTTCTCACCACCTTAGGTACAGAACTGAGGGCGAGGAGGTTTGGCAACAGTTAACAGAGAGAGAGAGAGAAGATAAAGTTCTTCTCCACAGGACCTGCAGTTCCCTCGTCAAGAAAATTGAACTCGATATTTTGATGAATCTTGACGTTTCATGACACCACGAATCCGAAAAAGTGGTTTTTTGAATTTTGGTCTGTCTGTCTGTCTGACCTAGGACTAGTGCCTTAACTATTTTACCTATCTGGCTGAAACTTGGTATTTAGGGTTTTTAGAGGGCTGCCCCGAGGGGTTTTTGGAATTGAATATCTAACCCTAAAACTAAATGGTAGTTTGCTGAAAGATGAAAAGAGTAAAAATCAATTTTCTCAAAATCGGCTCTAACGATTTAATTAAAAAAAAAAAATCTATGTATTTATCAATATTAAAAACAAAAGGGCTACTCTAATTTTCTCGACAAAATGACTTTAAGGGTTCCGGTTTTATGCGTAAGTTCTTTTTTTTTTTATCACATCACCGAAACTCTTTGAAATATGAAATTACTTGTCATTGAAAATATGTAGGGCTATTTATTATACAAATATATTACTCGAAACATTTTTTCACACAACCAATAATTTTCAAGCTGAATACAAATATCGATATTTTTTTAACTTTTCAAACAATAAAGGTCAAGTATTGCGACCGTTACAGAACTGAGGGCGAGGAGGTTTGGCAACAGTTAACAGAGAGAGAGAGAGAAGATAAAGTTCTTCTCCACAGGACCTGCAGATACCTCAGCTGTGTTACCGGTTGTAGAGCAGAATGCGCAACTCATGGACCGCGAGACAAAGCTCACCAGTCCACTTGTCTGTAATATTTTTTATATAAGATACTATCCAGCCAGCAGTCATACAACCAATCAAAAAATAATATTTTAATTTGAGTGTGTACATAATTATAAATAATAAAAAATTCATAGAGCTATTTCAAAATGTTGTATATCTTTTTTTATCAGTTTAAATACTTGTATGTGTGAATTTTTGCTTACATAATTTAATAAATATTGTTTTAGGTAGTCCTCTAATCCACACAAACATCTGAGATACTATCAGTTTTTAAATATTTTAGATATACATTAATTATTTAAAATACATAGCATCAAAGAGCTGGTATCTACCTACATAGGGGGCCACGCGTATTAGAAGTCCGGCTCTTCTTGTATAGGTTTCAAGTGTTGGGGAGTCAGGGTTCGTAATCCTGCTGGACGAACGGAGGGTGATTTTTACTATTAGGTTTCCTCACATTACATTAACTCAAATGTGGTTGCATTTCCTCTCAATTATGTCTTCCTCATACCTTGCCCACTGAATGTATGATGTATGTGTATTTATGTATATATATATGTATATGAATGCATGTTAGATTTATGTATGTGTATGTACAATAGCCCCATGGCTTCTTTGGTGCTGACTGACAGCTTTACAAAGTTACCAGACCAAATTACGTATCCCTACGTCGAACCAGATGATCTGCAAAAACATGTGTTTAGCAGCTGTCACTTATGACAGTAAAAATTTCGGTGTATACCTAAATGTTGACTGTCAGAAGTCAGCTGTGAACTGTCAGTCAGCACCAAAGAAACATGGGGTTACTGTATGTATATATGTGTATGTATGTAGTTATGTATGTATATATGTATATATGTAATTATGTAAGTATGTATGCATGTGTGTGTGTGTGTATGTATGTATGTATGTATGTATGTGTGTATGTATGTACGTATGTATGTATATATATGTGTATGTATGTGTGTGTATGTATATATGTATGTATGTATGTATGTGTATGTATATATATGTATGTGTATGTATATATGTATGTATATGTATGTATGTAAGTATGTATGTATGTATGTATGTATGTATGTATGTATGTGTATGTATGTATATATGTATTTATGTATGTATATATGTGTGTATATATGTAAGTATGTATATATGTATGTATAGACTGTGGCCCGCAGCACTACCCCAGTTTGTGAATCCAGCCGCTCAGCCAGTTGTGAGTGAGACCAACGTCTTAGACCATTTGACCATCCAAACGGAAAACCCCCAACCAACCAAAACTAGTGTAGTGTAGCACACATCTTCTACCCGGATCCAGGTATACACACACATCAGTATGACCGGAACGCCCTCCAAAGCATGTGCACGTGGGCCCCATGTGGAGGGCTTGTTATTGTCACGTGACGGAGAGACCAGATGGAAGACAGTCAAGGATGGGCTAGAGCCCAAAATATCCTCCCGCGATCGTGTGCCAAACGAACGCTCTTTCTGCTGCCCCGAAAACTGACGAGATCATTTTATGGCTGTGTTTGTTTCTCATCTTAAAAAAACAAAAACAAAACACGTTCATTTATAGCACCCAGTAAATACACAACAAGGTCGTAGAGTCGCGTCCCTCTTTTCAAATAGGACTCGAAGCTAGCCTGATGCAAGAATGTGTTTATTCGTTCAAAATATTGGGAAAAAAACCCATTCAAATACATATTTGAATTTAGAATGAAGCAATACAATTTAAATAAATTATTATTATTAGCACCGCGTCTTACTACCCGTTCGGGCTATACGCACTTACGCTAATGTGTAATGGTAGGGTGATTCTCACAATCACCCTACCATTACACATTAGCGTAAGTGCGTATAGCCCGAACGGGTAGTAAGACGCGGTGCTAATAATTAATAATAATAATAATAATAATAGAATAGCTAGCTATGTCTAATTCTAAATAGAGATTTTACCAGTAAGCCATACTAATACGTTATATGTTAATACTTAATGTGATTGTCTTAAGTATTTATAGTAATTACCGTATATTAATCATTTAATAATATCACCAGTAACAATTTAAAAAATGAAATCTGGTTAGTGAGATACGTGGCTTTAACATTGATTTGATTGGTTTGATTTCTGGAAGGGGGTGCACGCCCCCCTCCTGGTACAGCAATGATTTCTCTTCTCTCTTTCATTTTAGACTCGATAGTCAACAATTACCTATTTTATTGGTCAACATTTATAAAAGAGAAATTTAATAGCAATGCAATAACGATAAGATGTGCATCTCCTAATAAAATGCCGAAAATTTTAACCGAAAGTCAAAATTTTAATACGAAGTGTTGACCCTTGTAAACCCAATATAGGTATTTTTTTTATTGATCCAAATATACAAATGAAGACGTTATTTTTTTAAAATAAAATTATAAAATTTTAAACTGTCAGTCAAATTATTTTTACGAATGAGTAGCGCAATTTATTCTTTGATTCGCTAGCGTATATTATTTCGTTTCAAATATATTACGAGCTTTGAGTAAATATCTTCATTTTTAAACAATAGAGCGAGAGAGTCCGTGTGGAGTTTCGTACCATTTACTTAATAACCGCGTCTTACTACCAGTTCAGGTTATAGGCGTGTTTGATAATTACTCTCAAAGGGTGATGAGGACAGAATTCAGTTTGCAGGTAGTTCAGCCGCATTTGCATGGAAGGAGAGTGAGAAACCGTTTAGAAAAAACCTCACCTAGTACACCCGACCGAGAGTTGAACCCCGACCTTCCAGTCATCAGCAGTCCAGTCTAACACAAGAGTGACGTCAGACACTGAAGTAGTTTTTTTCTTATTGATTACAATATTTTAACCATTTGTAAGCCACTCAGTTTAATTACTGACCCACCTCGATGGTCAAATGATCCAACAAGTCACTCTCGCAATACCGTCGGTGATAAGGTCCGGGGTTCGAATCCAGGCCCTTTGAACTGAGAGGGATTTTCCCCTCTAAAGCTTGTCCTAATCTCCTTCCCCGCAAATGAAGGGACATTTCCTCTAGTATATTTAAAGTTCTTATTAATGTAATTAAATGTAGCTAGACTGGACGGATACAGTCAAAATTTCATAGAAATAACCTTTTACAAACATAATTTTTTTAAATTGTTACTGTAAATAAAATTTTTACTATATACTTAAACTTATTTTATAGGTTATAATAATATATATTAAATATCATTAGATAAGATAACTTGACGCATGGATTCATGAAGGTAGATGCAATAGCATTTTTCAGCTGTCAGATAACGTTCTTTCTATGAAAACTGGAGTGTAGAAGACGTGAGGGGGGAGGTAGGAGGACATTATTTCCTGACTGTCAAAACGGGCCACGTATCGAGAAGTTACCAGAATTAACCAAACTAACCAAGTTCCAAGAGCAACCAGAGCTATGGTTACGCTTTTAATACATTATAGCTCGCTTCGGTGGACGAATAAATATCATCTGTAGCACAGTAGTGGAAAGTTAAGATAGTTCTATCCAGTCCACCTCATTACACCATATTCCTATCTTGAGCTAGTTCTATCCAGTCCACCTCATTGCACCATATCTCTAACTTGAGCTAGTTCTATCCAGTCCACCTCATTACACCATATTCCTATCTTGAGCTAGTACTATCCAGTCCACCTCATTACACCACATCCATATCTTGAGATAGATCTATCCAGTCCACCTCATTACAACACATCCATATCTTGAGATAGTTCTATCCAGTCCACCTCATTACACCACATCCATATCTTGAGATAGTTCTATCCAGTCCACCTCATTACACCATATTCCTATCTTGAGCTAGTTCTATCCAGTCCACCTCATTACAACACATCCATATCTTGAGCTAGTACTATCCAGTCCACCTCATTACACCATATCCCTATCTTGAGCTAGTACTATCCAGTCCACCTCATTACACTCTATCTCTTTCAGGTCTATTCTAATGCTATCCTCCCATCTGCGTCTAGGTCTTTCCCCCGGTCTATTCCCCTTGAGTCTACCAGTTAATAACCTGAACGAGGTTTTAGATTCTCCCATTCGTGCTGCATGTCCTGTCCGCCGTAATCTACGAGATGGAAACAGACTATGTACCTCATCAGTATGTAGCCTCCTCCACTTACCAATAGCCTCATTCCTTCTTGAATCGAATATCTTTCTAAGAACCTTGGTTTTGAACACCACCATATTTGTTTCGTTACTTTGATCAATTATTTCGTATCTCAAATAGTTGCGGAAATGAGATCAAATTTGGAAATTTCTCCCTTTATAAAGTATCTTCAAAATCATTTTTCAGTAGAAAACGATTGTTGCTATTTTGTCTGTTATGTTGAACAATGCATAGGTATAAAATTTAATCAAATTCGTTAGAATGGATTTTTGAAAAATTATTTTTTTCTCTTTTCCCCTTCAGTTAGCAATCATTAAATTTATGATTAGATATTTTATTATTATTATTATTATTATCATTAGCACCGCGTCTTACTACCCGTTCGGGTTATACACACTTGCGCTAATGTGTAATGGTAGGGTGATTGTGAGATGAAATGAAGGACCTACAGTTTAACGTGGAAACCGAACCACGGTGGAGGCTTGGCATTCCTCAAATTCACAATATGTCTTGTCAGAGGTGAAGGAAGGGTTTGGTAATCAGATAAATCTTTGCCGGGACCGAGGATTGAACCCCGGCCGCCAGCATAGAAGTCCGACACCTTACTCTTAGACCGCCAGGTCACCGATTAGATATTTAATTTTTTTTTAATGTCACTTGGGGAAACCCTATAAAACCCCAAGATACAATTTCAGGAAATTGAAATATGACAACTGGACACGGGAATTGAACTTGGGACCGTTGGATTATAATGCCAAAGCTCTAACCACCGAGCTAACCAGGTTTCCTCTTAGAATATTGTTATTCACTCTTCACAAATATGAGTAAAGAATGACCATGGGCAAGGGACGATTCCTGGATAGCTCAGTGGTAAGAGCATTGGCGTGCTAAGCCAAAGATCCCAAGTCCGATTCCCGTGACCAGTTGTCATTTTTTTTCGATTTTCCGAATAGGATAACTATATAAATAATAGCATAAATAGGTGACCTGGCGGTCTAGGGGTAGGGTGTAAGACTTCTGTTCTGGGGGTCCGGGGTTCAATCCTCGGTCCCGGCACAGATTTATCCGATTACCAAACCCTTCCTTCACCTCTGACAATACATCTTGTGAATGTGAGGAATGCCAGGTCTCCACCGTGGTTCGGATTCCACGTTAAACTGTAGGTCCTTCATTTCATCTCACTATCACCCTGCCATTGCACATTAGCGTAAGTGCGTATAACCCGAACGGGTAGTAAGACGCGGTGCTAAATATTATTATAAAAATCTCAGGGTCAATACCTTTAACGATCACAATACTACACTGGGTGGGCGAAGTTAGATGAGCTCTTTCAATGGTTACCACAAATAAGGAAAGGGAGGTTCCTCTCTGATAGAAGGAGTGCCCCATTTGACCTTCTGTTAAGGAGACCCGAACTAACTAGTATTTGAGGTTTTTCTTGTGGTCCCGAGGAGGATTGCGGATTGTGTTTGCGCCGAACAGCGACTCCCAAGTTCAAGGTGAACAGCTCGCTTGTGTATTCACAAGCTACGACTACAAGGTGGAGTATCGCGAGACGGAGGGGGGAGGAAGACTACCAACCTGGAGGGCATCACAAATACAGGTGTGGCTGGAAAACAGAAGTACAACAAGTAAAATATAAATATATATATATATATGTATAAAAAAAATAAAAAGAATCGACCCACACAGGCTCATCGATTTTTATAGTATGGTATTACGTAATCCACTCAGGTGAGCTAAAACAGCAAGTTTATTTATTTTTATTTAGGTTTGTTCACTGCAAAAAGGGACCAAATTCATTTTCTTTTTGCGGTTTATTTAAAAATATGAATTTAACTGATTGGAACAGGGGTGTACAACTTTAATGTAAGTGAGACAAGGACGGATCAAGTCAATTCATAGGCGTCGAAAAGATTTTAATCCTCAGAGGAGGAAAAGAACGAACCCGTTTTTCCTTTTAAATTAGAAAAAAATAATTAGTACCAAATGAATAACACGAATAGTATGAAAACGAAATTTATTCTATAAGTCATTTTAAAAAAAAAGCTATATCAATTTATGAATGGGTCCAAACGTGTATTCTCAATATTATGAATATAATAATTTACTACTCTCTTCGGTGGCCACATGGTCTATGGAGCTACTCTTACAATACACTAGACCACCTAAGATCGGGGTTCAATCCCGGTTGGGTATACTAATGGTTTTTTTCCCTAAATGATTTTCCACTCTCCTTCAATTCAAATGAAGTTACACTTCTCCTAAATTCAACCTTCCTAATCCTTAACATATTAGTGTAAATAGTATACAGCCGTATCATCCAAACGGTTACTAAGACTCGGTGACAAAAAAAAACTCATAGTTTTTTTAATGTTATTATGTTTTTCCCGTTGGAGAGGATTTTTTGGAGTGAAGGAGGGACATATACCCCTGTACCCCCTTATGCTAGTGACCCCCCCATTAGCAGGTAACCCCTCAGGGCACCGGACACTAGGAGGCACCACGCCACTGAAACTGTCTTAAAAACACTAGCTTTATATATCAATATAATAATATAGTATGAGGTATAGGTGACCTGGTGGTCTAGGGGTAAGGTGTCAGACTTCTATACTGGCGGCCGGGGTTCAATCCTCGGTCCCGGCATAGATT